>JBBPCS010002609.1:0-13287 GCA_037974645.1 Hollardia meadi
GTGTGTTTGAGAGAGAGAGAGAGAGAGAGAGAGAGAGAGAGAGAGAGAGAGAGAGAGAGAGAGAGAGAGAGAGAGAGGCAAACACACAGAGAAACAGAGGAGACAGAGGGCACATACAGGGACAGACATGTAGCGGCAGCAGGGCTATAGGGTTAGACTGCAGGAAAGAAGGTGATAATTCACAGCCCTGCTGCTCCTCCATGTGAGCCAGAGGGCTTCTGTTAGACTCGAACCCCCCCTCCCCCCCAAACCTCACAGAGTGTCAACACATCCTCAGCACAAACATTAATCTCTCTTACAATGACCTGACGGTAATTGTGCTCCTTAAACAAGCTCAAAGATTTGTCTTCTTCTACTGTTCTGCATCGTCTTGTCATCTCTCCCTCAGCTGGTGCCTCCAGATTCAGCACATCCCAGCGGTCACATCCTGTCCTTCCAAACACCACCCCTCCTCTCTCCCTCCATCCTGTAATTGCAGCCCAAAGGCCAAGCCAGACCGATAAGCTAATTAATTAAGGATAGGTCACCAAGCAATTCTCAATCATTAATTCAGCTCTGACCCCATTTGGGCCCTGATCTAGAGCAAATTAATGTTGTTTGAGAGACAACAAAATGTATTACAGCAAATAACAAGGGTAAATATTGCATTTGTCAGTCAAACATAACTTGCTTATTGGAGCCTGATCGCTTGAATTTAAAGCTACACCAGTATTACAAGAGAGTGAGGTAGTGCAACAGTCAGTAAACTGACCATAGATGTACTGACATGAAACAATAAAAGTGAGGCCAATAATATAAATGTTAGATTTGTTGGCAGGAGTGCACAAACTGTATATCAGACACAGAAAACCTAAAAACTTTAAAGATTCTAAAATTTGAAAAACTGGTACTCAAACCTGAAAGCTACCAAGCTGAAGATGTTTTGCTTTTATCATCAAGACAAATCCTGCAACTTAGAAAACTGATGCTTCCTACAGCTAAAGACAAATTTAATTCTGAGACTTCCTTTGTTTTGCAGTAGCCAGGCACTTCTGGACACTCCAGATAAAATTTACCTGCTAGCATACATGGGTCCAAGATGATTTACAGAACAGCATGGGCAACAAACAACAGAAATGGAGTTGCATTCCCACTGCTTGAAAAGACAAGTGAGGTTGAGGCTGAATTAAAGGAAAAAGATATTTTATGAAAGCTTAATGAAATTCACTGGCCTAGATGGAATAACAAACACTTGGATACACTGTAATGGTGCCACACAAATCCTAATCCAGATCACAAAACTAGTATTTAGGCTGCAAAGAATTTCATTCTGGTTTGCTTAAAAAGTTCACAACAACATGTTGTATACAGTGTCCAAGGCAGCTTAATCAGAGGCAGTACTTGGTAACACTTACTACACTTATTATACTTTTTTCCTTTGACCATGAAGTGTGTAACTCTGTGTTCTCATTACACGAGAACACGGCAGCGTTCTCACCCTTATAACATCCCTGACACGGAACTCATTATTGCTTATTGATCACTCGCAAATTAAGATAATTAGACCAGACAGAGAAGCCCATCTGGGATCAACCTGCTCTACTTCACACAAAGTTAAGTTTCTCTTTAGACTTTTCATTTTCCCTTACAAATAATTGACAAGATGATCTATTGGCGTATTTGGCACAATACAAGGCTTTTTCACTGACTGGACATTTCAGTTTTTGAGATTTATAAAGATTGTGTGAAGGTGAGCAATAGGATATATTTTGAGCCTATATTCATATCTTCATATGTTGTTGGCACAGTGATCATTAGTGTATACAGCAGCAGTGGTGGGTAGAGTAGCCAAAAACTGTACTCAAGTAAAAGTACTATTACTTTGCAAAAGCAAGTGCTCAAATGTACCAGTACTCATCAAAATAACTACTTGAGTAAGAGTACAAAAGTATTTACTGAAAAAATTACTTGTATTGTGTACCTGTAACTTATGAAATTAAACAAGAAAAAACACCGGTACACTACTGTCTTTTTCCCAAGGTCTTAAATTTAATGTGTATGTGACTGCAATCATTTCAATCACAGATGGTCTTCCTCAGGTAAAGAAGTGAACATACAGCTGTCATCGTCTCCTGATTAGATAACTTGCCACATATACTCAAGGACTATATTCCCAGTCTGTATCTCTCAGGTGTGATCACAAAATATTACATTGACATTATACTCTAATAAGTACACAGATAAATACAGATGTTTTTGTATTGTTTGCTTGATGATTTGGCAAATAAATCAGCAAATCATCTTCATGTACATAACAGACCATGTCTAACTGTCAAAACTAAATATAAAGAGTGTCCACATGTTGCAGTCTCCTTTGATCCTTACAGAATAGATGACCCAAGTCCCAGTTTCCATCACAGACAGCTACAGATGTCAGGTGTCTGCACCCCACATTCACATCTCCAGATCATTCTCTTATCTTTCTGAAAAGGTTTCATATCAGCTGTCTATTTTAGGCTAGTTAGGAGATCATGCTTAGAGATTTCATCATTGGCTGTTTAAATACAGGTCTTTTCATTTCTTCACTTTTACCTGGGGAAGACCACCTGTCTTTAAATTGTTACATCAGTCATGTCTACATGAAATACGAGTAACCTATTATGTTTTTGTTTTTTTCTCTTCACCAGGCTACACCAACACTTTCTGTGTATGTCAGATTATAGCAATGAGTTAGTCTCTCGTTGGTCTCATTTTAGGGTTTGGACAGTTAAGTTTTGTTTAAAGTCAAGGAGGCTGAGGAAAGACACAGGCACAGACAAAGTTGATATGTTGAGATTTTTTAATTTGCAGGATTGTAACCTGCAGTATGCTGTATATCTTACTTTCTCCTGAAAAGAAAAGCCTGCCATATTGTTGGCGACACATTAACCATGTTATGCCACTTTTCTGACTGCTGATGAAATTGGTGTGGATTTAGAAAGTAACAATATCTGGCAGTCTGTTTGATGTATTTCTTCACATAATATCAAGACTATAGATGTCCAGATGTCGACTGCCAGCAATAAGCTGGTACTGTTGCAGTGGTGCTTGTAAGAGTGTGATTTAAAAACCAATAGATTCTGCCTGTCAACTAGTCACCCCTCTTCTTCACTAATACATAGATACTTCCAAGACAACTGCAGCAACAATCTAAATCCTGCAGCTGAATTATATCTGCATGCAGGTCATCATGGATTGACCCAAGAGAGCAGAAAGAACATAAACTATTGTATAGAGCTCAGGAGCAGTACAAATACTTTATAAATACTTTGACAGTGAGTCAGATGAGGATTTAAGAGAGGTTTGTTCACATGGTCCCCAAGCAACAGGTTTGTGATTATAACAAGTGTATATAAGTTTCACAGTTTGTATGTCAAAAATACTAGAAATAGGTAAGGACGGACAACATGAGAGCTCCCCAAAAGTGAAGCCAAAACATCTTGATCGTCCCCTGGTGGTGGGCTGCAGTATAGGTCATAAACCCCTCCTCCTCAATAATTTCAGGTAGCAGATGGGCCAAACTAAAAACTCAAAGCACACGTCAAATAAATTTTTCTTTAAGATGGTTTCTGTCATTGTAGGTAGTTCTTATCACATTGATGTATGTTCTAGTGTTCAGTTTGGTTTTAATTAGTTATTTAATGCTATAAAAACGGGGTGAAACGTCATGATTGACAGCCGAGCCCTTCTCGCGATTGGGTGGGCCGGTGTATGGGCGGGCAGAAGTCAAAACCAGGAATGAGTCCAAAAATCCAAAAGGGGTAGAGCAAAAAGTCCAAAACAATAGCAAGGTCCAGAAAATGGAGAGGCTAGAAACACTGGGAACACCTGAACGAAGGCACATTAGGTAACACGACGATCTGGCAACCGAAGAGGGGAGCACACAGACTTAAATATGCAAGGAAGGGAAGGTTAACAAGATACAGGTGAAACACATCAGGGCAGGGCAGACAATCAAAACAGGCAGGAAAAGAACAAAGGGACGAAGTGTAAAGCAGGACAAGACACACGAAGAAAGGACTACAAAATAGGAAATAAACTAGAAACTCAAAATGACAACACAGGAAGTAACAAACACAGGAAAACAAACAAACTCAAAACCATAACACAGGAAATAACACGCTTAAACCCGAAAGCCTGACAACATGCCTCTTGTATTTTTCAGAGGAAGTTGTCTGAATCTAAAGCTGTGATGTAGCCTATAACCCTGATTCCAAAAAACTTGGGCCCTGTATGACGTAAATAAAAACAGAATGCAATCATTTGAAAGTGTTCCTGTCCTGTAACCGTAGGGTCATGTGTTTTCTGGCTGTAAATCAACTGGTCCTGTGTGACTATAATTGCCTAAAGCATAAAATTCTGATCCGGTCAGTTTGTAATAGAACACAGTTTGTATGAAAGAATTAAGCAGATCTCTGAGCAAAATCACACACACGCAGATTTAAAGCACAAAGCATTTAGAGAAACTGTTACAGTGATAAGGGACCACTGTCTATCCCCTTGATGAAGTTGATTGACAGTCCTAAACTGTAATAAGAGCAGGGTTGATTTCACTTCTTGGCGATGTATTCAGAATGAGATCGAGGCTGGTCAGAGACTTGTCATCGAGCTGCTGACATAGTCTGACAGCTTGAATAGTCTTCTTTTGTGTTATCAAAGATGGACAGTTATTTCTCTGGAGGAGCATTAGCTCGTAGTGTGATTAAATTAGAACACAATCAGCCCGGGGAATATCTGTCAGCTTCACTGTGGAGAGAGCCAGTGATGTAGTAAATACTATATGTCTGTTATCATAACTTTTGGCTTTGCAGAGACCCTCATAAAGACATATAGACCTTAAGGTTCTGTCAGCTGGGGATCATTGATGGAATTGAGCTAATTTACAGGGTGTTTCTAAGACACTAATATTTCCCCATGGCAGACACTTGTTCTCACTATAGGCCTCAGGTTTTAATACTACGATCAGCCCTAGCAGGTCAGACACAATCTGTGCCACCATCATGTGCAATCGATTTTTATAGTGTTGGCATGGCAATCTTTCCTTTCTTTTTACTGGATTTCCTTCTTCTGTTTTCAGAGAAAAGGAAATCAACTCCCTGCAAGACTGCATGTCCTCATGTTCAGGCAGAGTGCAGGGATATGAGAATCGAAGGAAATCACCTTAATAAGAATCTAGTTTTTTCGACTTTTGTTATGGTAGAGGAGCTGAAAAACACAAAAACTCTAAACACTAGTCTTAGGCTGTTTTATTTGATGATTAAAAGTTAAGAAAGTGACGTTAATCCCTTTCTGACGCAATGTTTGCTTCCTCGCTTTATCAAAATTACAAACAACAACAAACAACAAATTAAAACATTTCTTCTAACTTTCAATGCGTGAGGGTGGAAGTCAAAACTGGTTTTAACAGAGTCAACATACAGTAATGTTAATGTCAACCCTGGCTTTTGGTAAATCAAATTATATTCGGACAAATAATATTTCTTTTACCTTTCTTTTATCATGTTTTTTTATTCTACAAATATTTGTTTAAGAAATAATACCAAAAAAATCATTTTATCTTTTACTTTATTTTTTTTTTTTTATTATTTGCCTACAAATTTTTTATTTTGTGGGTTTATTCTGACTGTCTAAGCAGATTATCATATTGTTTGCTTTCCTCTGAAATTAAATAAATGCTCTCCAAGGGTTGAGGACAGAGGCTTCTAAGACTGCACACACATTGCTTATTGTCTTTTTTCTGATATGTATAAAATGGATTGCTTGTGATGCGAAGGGGTTATACTATGGCCACTTCCCCAAACGTCATAATCAGTATAGTTCCTGAGCCTCAGAATTTCTGATGTTCATGCTGCAAGGTGTGACGTCTGTCTAAACCGGAAGAGCTCAGTGTTTCCTGACAACACATTTTTTAAATAGATTAAAATAGATAGAAATGGGTGAAGAGATAAATACAGTTTTCTGATTATTCTCAATCTCAAGAATAGAGAATATGGAAGAATATTATATCTGAACGGAGAGTAACATTGCATTGTGGGGAGAGACTGTCTCTCTTTCCTTCTCTCTCTTATACGACTTCTCCAGATCGCTTTTATTTTCTGAAGAGTTTGGTTCACATGACCTCTCCGATCCTCTGACCTTCCTTCTGAAGAAGTCCCTCAGCCCTGCAGGTTTACCTTCCTCAACATTGCTTATTTTAATGCTCGGTAAAGTCCTCTTTCCTCCTCATACATTTAGTTGATTTGGGCAGATTCACGCAAATTTCAAACACATTTGGAATAAAATGTGATGGGTTATCAGTGAGAAGCTGTTGATCTTTTTTTGTTGGTGGTAAATATGAGTAGCTCCATCACTGTTACTGTCTTTACCTTTTAGTTTTAACACTACTGCATTCATTTAGATGTACAATCAAATCACCTGCGTCAAGTGTCCTTTTACCTACCCTGCAGCCAATCAGAATCCGTAATTCTCAATGGCCATGGTATAAAAAATTTAAAATTAATTTGACATGACGTGGTCGAAACAACCCAGAAATTACATTTATATAGAACTAATATGCAACAGAAAATACACTATGAGGGAAGTATAATGCTCCTCAGATTCAGTTTTTCTATTAACATAACGAGAAAATGTTTTAACCAACCAAACGATCACCTCAGCACAACATAACTGTCAAAAAAAACTCTCTAGGTAAATTAAATTTCTAGGCTTGGGTAGAAAACAGGCCATGAACTGCTGCACAGGCAGTTTTCACATTTCAGTGACCGTCACCCGTTTGTTTCTCTGATTTGCTGCAGACCTTTTTCTAAAGTGACAGAGCTGATCATTTTTACCCTGCAGAGTCACTCTTCTGCTTCATCTCTTTTTTTTTAGAAATCAGCTTGAATTTAGCAGCCTTAGTCATCCTATTTGTTTTTTAGTTGTTGGTGTAAAGAGGTTTCTGATAAACATGTGGGCCTCTTTAGTCTAGCAGCTCAGCCAGCCATTTGCTCTTTTTTTCTGGAAGCCTTTGCATAAGTTGTCTGAGATATTCTGAGCCATGTTTACAGATGAGTAAAGTGCAGTGAAAATGCATTCTACTGCACAGTTTGACCCTAAAAGCAGCAAAGTGCGGGGAAAGAGTGTTTATTCTGTTTTGAGTAGATAATGTTGAGACTAATGGAGTTGTGACTCAACAAAACACAGAGAATAGTTGCATATCTGTTGGAAAAATGCCTTTTTGTACTTTATCTCATCTTCAAATTTTTGTCTTGGTAAATGGCCTTGAGCTAAAGCGGAGATGAGCTGTGTGACATTTCCAGCTTTTAACTCGGCCAGCTTTTGATCTGACTTTATCTGATTTCCTCTTTATCGATTGGATGTCAACAGTGGGCATCGCTGCTGTTGGTCACTGCGATAAAAGTGCCAGTCAGCTTGTCAAAGCATTTAACAATCCCAGCCGGAGAATGACCTCAGAAATGGACTGGGTCCAACAAACAGGCCAGCTTTACTGGATGTCTATTAACTGCAAAACCGTGCTTTTACAGTAAAAGTGCCCTTTCTCCATTCTCGTGCATCGCCTTCTCAAGCAGGCCTCATTAGCAGGAGACTGCAGGTGTTCCACTCGACCGATTTCATTAACTCCCTCAAGTGCCAATCTGCCCTCTGATACGACTGCCAAAGACAGACTGACTGCTCACATGCCTTGTGTGGTCCCGTTGGTTCACTCCATGGCGCCCTTGAGCTAAGTAACCGGGACACAAACGTGTTAGAGAAATTTTCGAGGTAAGCATGGAGGTGATTAAGATTCATGCAGGGTAGCGCCAGAGTTCACCTTGGGCATTAAACAGTTGTTGGCTGTGCTCAGACACTAGGACACCTACTGCCAGTGATACAGATGGAAGAGTGCAGGCAAGAGTTGAGAATAAGGTGAAGGCAAAGAGTAAAGGAGGAGGAGGAGGAGGGGATAACGGTGCCTGGGCCTGTTCCTTCCTCCAGTTTCCGTTTCGTACGAACGCAGGCAGACACAGACCCTGAAGCTGTGGCTTTGAAGTGGCGTCTTTGATTAAGGAGTTAATTAAGGAATAGCTGCATGCTAGCAAGCAGAGAAGAGAAAAGGAACGGGCAGAGAGAGAGAAGAGCGGAGCAGATATAGAGCGGAGAAGTGATAGAAGTGAGCTCATCAGTTTTTTGTGCCAGAGTGTGATTCTTCTGATTGGCAGAGAGGCCAGTTAACACACCGGGGACAGATTTTAAAAACTGTAAATGAAAAAAAAACAAAAAACGTGCCACCCACGTGTATGAACAGCATAGTTTCTGCCCTGCTGCAAGCTGTGGTGTGAGCACCACATATAGCATTAATGATAATGGATGACACTCGAACAGCAGCAAAAAGGAAGCAGGATGATAATTTATCCTTTTGGGATAAGAAGACTGATGGTTAGTTAAGTGTATCTGGGTGTAATTTATGTCTTTTTTCTTTTTGTGTCCACCCTGATCGGTTTCCTGCCTTTGTCTCCTCTCTAACCCTCCTCCTGCTCCTCCGTCACCTCTGGGTCTTTGCGATTACTGCCCCCTCTTTCCTTCCTATCCATCACTTCTTCCTGATGTGATTCATATGTTCTCCTCCTCCTTCCTCAACCATCAATGTCCTTACAGTTTTCACCTCCTGCCATGCCAAACATCTGCCTGTCCTCTTCTTTCACATCCTCGTCTCTCCATCAAATTCTTTTCCACCTCACTTATTTTCTGCTTCCCTGCCTTTTTCCTCAAATCTTGTCCTCCCTCTCTCCCATTTTTCCTCACGACCTTCCCAATCACATTTCCTTTACCCTCCTACTCCACAATCACTCTTCCTTCTCATTCTTAATGCTCCTTTTCTTTGTGGTGTTCTCCTCATTCTTTTCTCATTTTTCATTCCCCCTTTCCACCCTCATCCTCCCCAACTCTACATTTTTTCATAAAATTCTATATCACAGCTGCTGCCATTCTTCTCCCTGACCTACTCTTCACCTTTTCGATGTTCTTCCTTATCGTCCGTTTCCTCTCACTCCATCACCCAAGAAATGAAACATAAAATCAATTATTATAAAAACACAATAAATAAATTTCAAACAATGAAAACAATTAAAAATGTCTTCTCCATCTCTTGTCTTTTTCTTCTCCTTTCCTCCACCTACACTAGTCTGGATTTTATAAAGGCGTGGCGGGCTCTCAGGTGACACTTTCCAGCCTAGTGAACCAGTCGCGGGCCATGCTGGAGGAGCAGGCACGCCACTTGCTGACGGAGGCGGAGCGGCAGACCATGGGCTACTACGTGGAGGAGTACCGGGACGGACACATCGGCGTGGAGCAGCTCGTCGTAGCGCTGTTTGAGCTGCTCAACACACACGCCAAGGTGAAGACTGAGGAGGCTTGTTTGAGAAAGAAAGTAAAAGATCAAAAGAGAATACATTTTCTTTATGTAGGACTCGACTACTGTACAGTCTGTGTGTGTGATTGCTGTGAGCTTTGAATTGAAGTTTTCGGAGCCCTTCTGAGATTTATGCCCAGGCTTTTTGCCGATGTTGACAGTTCTGTTTTGTTTTTCCTTCCTCCCCGGCTCTTAAAAGTCTTTTGATTTTCTCACACTCTGCAGTGGTTCAGCTTGTAAGAAATCAATAAATCAAAGACAATTTATTTCCAATTTCTCAAATACGCTGCTGGATCATACAGCCACAGAAAGCTTTTCCAGCTGCAATTGTAAAAAACAAGAGGAATTCATCTAAAATAAGATCATGATTTACACTTAATCCTACCAGCGATGCACAAGAATGACCAAAACTATTAGATATACCACAAAGAACTTTTAAGTAGTCTCACTTTAATACTGACAACTCTATATGACCTGCATAAGCAAACAAGACCATTAGTGAGTAGACTGGCTAAATCTTTATATTTATTCTTAATACATGCCACAGGGTCTGATCCCAAAAATGAAAACTATTATTTATGGCAAAGTGCTGAGGATGAACTGAGTGGTCTCACAGCCTGAGGAAAGAAGCTGCTGTGTAGTCTGGTGGTATGGCAGAAGAACTTATGTATTTTGAGACAACAGCACAACAGCTAGCTTATAATGTAACATTTTAATGTTGCCTTTCTACTGAGCTGTATTTTTCTGTTGGCTTATTATTTTGAAGATTTAGCATCACTAGGGAATGTTGATAACTTTAAGCTTTAGCTCAACAAAATTACTGTCACTGAGCAACTGAATCTGTCAATCATAGGTTGTGTATGAACATTACTAAAGCAACTATTGTCATATAACAGTTATTAATCTAACAGCCACAATTAAATGCATTACCTCATCACTATGCAGCTTTATGCATCCTGCAAACAGCTGTATTTAAAAAAGAAAAATAGTATTGAAAATATGTTGCTTCTTTCTTTTACTCGCTTTCAAACAAATGCCAGATGACGATCTTTATGTCAGGAGCATTGACATAAAAAAAGATGGATGACGCGTTGCGTCTCCACTTCCTCCCACTGTGCAACAATGAAGCCAAAACATCTCAAATACGTGCGCTGTCATCTTGCGCTGGTGATGTCATTTGGAGCCACAGTCTGTGTAGAGTTCCCGCCCACACACCCATTTCAGCCCCGTTTTTTTGTCTTCAAGTAACTAATTAAAGCCAAACTTGTCCGAAAAATGAACGCTTGAACATACATCAGTGTGATAACAACTACCTAAAATGACAGAAACCATCTTTGGGAACCTTTTTTTTTTGGGACTTTTTTTGAGTTTTTAATTTGGCCCATGTCCCATCTGCAAACATGGAGGGGTGGGATTTATGACCTATATTGCAGGCCGCCACCAGGGGCCGATCGAGATGTTTTGGCTTAACTTTTGGGGAGCTCTCATGTCACCCATCTTTATATACAGTCAGTGGTCATGAGGCATTGTTTTCCACAGGGGCCGCCAGAATCAACAACAAAATTCAAGTTCCTTGTAGCTGCTTTGATCATTTAAAATAATGTTGTTTAAATCGCCATAAAATACAGTTTAGACCAGAATAAAAGAGCTCCAGATTTATGATAAAAGCTCATAAATGGGACCATCTCTCCTACGTCCTCAAGCGTTTGCATTTGTATTGAGAAAAAAACCCTACAAAGTTTGAAACTGGTTATAAAGTATAACCACATATTTGTCTTATTTGAGGAACAGTTTCATGGTCAAGCTGTTTCTGTGTTGATTTTAGAGAACAAAAGATAAAAACTACATTAAATCATCAGAAAACTCATGAAGGGTAATTATTTCTTTAATTTTCCTCAAGGGAAAGCTCTCATTCCTCTCCATTCATCTCACAAATCCAGACATCATTGAAGTTCAACTATCTCAGCAACTGTCAGTTCAAGGTAGATCAGAGTTCGCTTGAAGAGAATTAAACAAACTCTTAAACAAAAGCTTAACCTGTTCAGTTTAAAAACGGTTTATTTTAGTTGGTGCAAGCCACAAATGTCTATTACATCATATATTTGCCCCCTCCCCTCTTGTTTCTCCCCCTCTGTACCTTCCCCCCTACAGTTCTCTCTGCTTTCAGAAGTCCGAGGCTTGGTTACCCCACAGGACCTGGAGCATTTTGATGCGTTGGTGCTGCGTCGTGAAATTCAGGCTCTTAAGGCGCGACAGGGGACAGCTGGAGCCACGGCACTCCAACCAGACTCCCTGTCCGTGGTGTCGTACCCAGACACCCTGA
The DNA here is from genome assembly GCA_037974645.1 of Hollardia meadi. NCBI lineage: Eukaryota > Metazoa > Chordata > Actinopteri > Tetraodontiformes > Triacanthodidae > Hollardia > Hollardia meadi. The sequence goes on from JBBPCS010002609.1 coordinate 11,730, forward strand.
CCTCGTCCTCAGCCAGCTTCATGACCAACACCACCCTCAGCTCTGCGCGGGTAGGCTGGGTTAATTCGTTTCATGATTACCTGAATATCCTTGATGTGTACTGCTGACTGAGTTACATGAGATGGACAATTTCTCTTTCACTTTTTTATTTGAAATTGATTAGGTGGATATTTTTAGGATAAAATGTTAGCTCTCTATAGCTCTCTCTGCTTAAAATTAATATTCCACTTGCTGTTGTAATTTAAGATTTCATTCTGGTACAAATAATTTTGATGGCTTCACCTGAATTTTGCTCTTTTGTTTGTCTGGTCTGCCTCGCTGTCTATCTGTTTGAATCATGATTGGTTCCCTATCTGGCTATCTGCTCAATCTTCTTTTCTGTGTGTGTGTGAGAAAGAAAGAGAGAGAGAGGCAGCGAGGGCATTGATATATTTCCTTGGATTATAACAGGTTCTGCAGTAGAAAAGATGTGTGGACTTTGTTGGGCTGAACAATGAAACATTTCAGTGCCTTCCTGTTGAGATCAGCTGAAAAGACTTTGATATTTGATAGGTTGTGTTTTTCTACTACCTCAATACCCCCCCCCCCCCCCCCTCTCAATAGGAAAGGCTGCTCTGGCTGATAGATATGATGGAGGTAGGAATGCTGCTGAAAGTGATGAATGCTTTCCAACACAAACCCACACATGTAGTATACACACTTCACAAGGAGATGTAAAGTTCCCTGTGGGCTGATGTGTACCAGACACACATACATACACTCAGACTCTCACCGTGTTTTGTGGTTTTACAGTGAATTTGTTTGCAGTGTTTTTCTTCTTTTAACAGTGTGACTCTACAGGAAGTCCATGGCTATTTTTAATGAGGGCGAGATCACTATTACAGACAGAAAAGATTATGAAAACAGCAGTGTTTCATTCTAAAGCGTTTAATTTGTCAAATATGTTTGTTTACATATGTTTTGCAAAAATATATTTTTTACAGGTATTGCATATTTATAATTTTTTATATTGATTGGACAATGTAATGGCTATAGAATAATGACACAAGCTGCATTTAGATTGGTTCCTTATAAACTTAACTTTCAATATGCGGTTCTGTCTGCCACTGGCTACGAAATCTCCAAGGAAAATAAAGGAGTGGTGATCCAGGTAAGGTGAAATATACCTTGTTTAAGTGTTATACACATTTGTGTTTTTTTTATGTATACAGTGTTTTTGAATTAGCCACACTGGACTTTTTTTTATTATTATTTCTTGTGTTTCCTGAAAGTTTTTTTTTAACGTGCATGAAAACAGATGGATAGACACATTTCATCATTAAAAATATGCTATTGTCAGACTTACCCAGAGTGATACGACTGTTCAAATCATGCAGTTCAATGCTTCTTCACCACAGCAAAACACATTAACTTTTTTCGCGTTTTCGCCCTTTGGAGAAACATCCTGAAATAAAGTATACCAGACTTTCACTTTTAACATTTTCAGTTTACACACACACACACACACACACACACACACACACACACACACACACACACACACACACACACACACACA
>JBBPCS010002610.1:0-13286 GCA_037974645.1 Hollardia meadi
GTGTGTGTGTGTGTGTGTGTGTGTGTGTGTGTGTGTGTGTGTGTGTGTGTGTGTGTGTGTGTGTGTGTTATTGTTATCCTTTCAGCTAAATTGAACAAATTCACGGCTGGATACACAAATAACAGCAGACACACAGCAACAGCAAATTTTTGTTTGTGTTATTAAACTGCACATAATGTGTATGATCTGTGAATATACTGCAAAGAGTGGAGGGAGTCGTCAATTGGACCCGTGGGCCATGTGTCAGCTTTTCTTTCGACCAAGCGGCTGAACGCGGCTTTTCCTCAGAGCCGAGGAACCCGAAGAGCCGTCAGCTCAGCAAATGACTTTGGGGAGAAAACAGCCTCACGTTTAACTTCTAAAAACATGAACCTAAATCTTGAAAACGGTTAGAAAAACAGAGACGGGAGGGGAAACTGGAAGTCTTTTCACACAAAGTTTCCTGCATTCACGCTTGTGTTAATTGCCATCCCTCCTGTTTCCATGTGCAGTGAATTCACACTCCAGATGTATTGTATTGTAAGGTTGTGTTGGATGGTGTTCCATCCCCCTGCTCTTCCAAAAAGCAGAAGCTTAGTATGTTGTGATTGATCCAACAACACTTTTTTTTCCTCTGACAGTCTCTGTAAGCTCTGCTGCCTATAATACACAGAAACTGAGGGGCACTTTGAAATGTGACTGGGAGTGCGCTCAGTTTATGTAAAGCGTTGGATCACCCGGTTTTTAAGCTGTGATAGGCTGCTCTCTGAGAGGATTCCCGGCGCTGAGATTAGCTGGATTCCCTCCGTATGAGGAAATTGCCTCGGTTCAATTTTTAATGAAAAGCTCCTCTCTGCATCCCTGTAACAAATGTGGTTTATACCCTGCAAGACTCCATGCTGACAGTCGCTGAAGTTTTCCACATTTGTTGCACCGTTTGATTTGGTGTATGAGGCTCACAAAAGTATGCAGGTGAGAAAATATATTTTTTAACTGCGTTTGCTTTTCACATAAACAGGATCAGAACTACTTATTATTCTTGTGGCTGCATATTGAACCGTGTACCATCACCACAGTAGGACAAATACAAGTCCAACGCGACACAAGTGCAACGGGAAAACACTGAAGGGGATTGATGTGTCTACCAGGAAGTGGGAGGTGATGCCCCACTGCCTCTGCTGTCCAACTGACTGATTTCTTCATGAACCAGTTCTACCAGCTGAGTCTAAAGTCAGAGAACCTTTATGTGAAAGTGCATCTTTCTTGCATGATGTATGAACCTGTGGGCCCGGCTTCAGAGGATCATCTAGCGGACCTCGAAGGCAGTGGTACAGCCAAATAGTAAGATTGCTTTTATTATTATACTATATATTATTGTAATTTTTTTGTAATTCACGAAAAGAGTTATTTTTTATATCTAAGGGTGCTCAAGAATTCACATAAATAAAAAATGCCAAATTAAAACGCATACTTGTAATGATCAGCCAGCTAATGTTGCCTCTTGCAGTGGCACAAAATGGTTTCTGAAAGAGACAACCAGCCTGGGGAGAGGAAATAGGATCCTGACTAAAATTGGATTCATAATGGCAGGAAGTGATGTTTTGCTGAAAGCACAGTGTGTTGAATGTGGTGAAATCCTATCACAGCCCAGTATATATACATAGTTGTTTTGTTTTTCCATTTTTTTGGTCAAGTTATAATCATTTAGTCATTTATTTCTGGAGGTGGTCCTCAGAAATGGGCCATGGTTAAGCTCTGTGTTACATCGCTGGTTAATCCAGTTCTTTGAAACTGGAAAATGCTCAAATTGTGCATGTGATGCTGCGTCACATCACTGTCAGCTATCTAGCTAGCTGAATGAAAATGTCCTTGGCATGAATTTGACACTACATTAGCAACAAAATTAAAAAGTAAACTCACACAAACTTATATTTACCCCACTTTGTGTGTCACCTCTGATTTGAATAGACCTTCATGTGAATGGCAGCTAGGAAGCAAGCAAGTCGCCGTGTAGAGCAACTAGGCGATGGGATAAATAAATGTGTCAGTGAGCAGTGTCTTGGAAAAATTTGATATTATAAAGATTGATATTAATCTCAAGTGGCAACCTCCAGTGCTGAAAAATTAAGCCGACTGGAAGTGCCATAAACTGCAGTTCCTTGAATGGCCACTTGAGGCTGACTCCAAAAATGAGTCAACTATACAGCAAGTCAACATGTTTACTGAAAAAAATCAGTTTTGGTCTCCATAGTTAATTTCGTTGTTCATGACAACTGCAACAGGGGTGAATATCTACTCACTCATTTATATTGCTTTGAGCTGGAGTTAGTCTGCTAGCTGTCTGCTAGGCATCGCCTCAGCTGATTCGAGACACTGAACCTGACATCTGGGCCTTTTGGAGAATTTTTCATGAGAATATCGGACAAATAATATGACTTGCTGTGCTTTAATTGCACTAACAGACTGACTGACCAAGAAGTCTGTGCTCCACCATTTTTTGGATTAGCCGGGATAGGCGCAGTCAGGCACGGGCGAAGCAGCCACCACATTGAGCTTCACAATGGTTCTTCAGAAACCTATGGGTCACGTCACGGAGATTACATCCATGTTTTATGTGCTCTAAGGACTGTACACCCAGCAAACTATTGCGATCAGCTGGCTAACTTAACCTAGCAAAGACCGAGCACAGGGGCAAACAGCTAGCCTGGCTTTGCCCACGGATAAAAATCATCAGCTCAGTAATTAACATATTATTTATTGATTGTTTAGCCTGCACAAAAAAAGAAATATTTCTGCAAATAGCCCATAAAAACAACAAATTGTTGTTTTTTTTATACAGTTTTAGAAAATGGTGTAAACTGTTAAACTGTGCAAAATGTCAAGCTGTTCCTTTCATGCCTAATTACACTCAATATGTCATAAAAAGTAAATGTACTGTGTGCATCTTTTGTCTTCCCTGAATATTACTATGACCCCACTTCAAGTCTCCTGTGTTTATTGTCACTCTCCACTCCATAGCCTACTATTCTTGACAGTTTAAAAAAAAAAGACCCTTGAGATTGAAAAGCACCACAGGTTTAGTTTAGCAGACAGTGGAATTTTCCCTCATTTATTTTCCCTGCTCCAGGCTTCGCACGGCTGCCTCTCGATCCCACTCTGTGTCCATCAACAGCAGCTTGAGTGTTTTGGCAACAGGTCCGCACAGTCAGCAGAGCTCTTTCATTGGTTCATCCATTATTAATGAAGAGTCAAAGGCTCCTGATGACTGTGATTATCTCCTTGAAATGGACTGATCCCTGCAGACATGCAGCGCTGCTAAACACCATATTCACTGTAAATATGACACAGGAAATAGAGCTGTAATGAACCTGAGAGGTGTTTATTTTTACATTTATTACCTGATGCTGTAACCACAGTACTGATTGTGCACTTGTGTAGCAGTAGTTAAGGTGAGACACCAGACACCACACCACTGGAAACTCCGTTGCACTTGTTTTTAATGGTTTAATGTTTGGCCTCATATTATCCTTTCAAAGTATATTGTTTTAAAATAAATTTTTAAAAAAACACAATAAGTCATACCTATAATGTCTCCCTGCCAGTGCGACAAGTTAAGACAACATTCCAGTCAGGGGGTTATAAAATTCTTGGTCTGTAATAACATTAGAATGATTAAAGATTCATGATTACTTGTCAAAATGGTTGAGGAAAACCATAAAGTTTTGTTTTTTTGTGTTGTTATTTTACTTAAGCTCTGATGGTGTTATCAGCGATCTGTAGAGGAATTTCTCCCTGTTAAACTGAGATTGAACGCTCGGCTTGAGATTCAAACATTTAGCAAATTATTACGAACAGAGTTAAAGGTTTGTGACACACATTTTGTGTCTTCTGTGAATGTAATGGAGCATGAGATGGACAGGCGGATGGGTGTGGCGTTAGCAGTAATGCGAGTGTTGTTCCAGACAGTTGTGGTGAAGAGGGAGCTGAGCAGAAGGTAAAGCTTTCGATTTATCAGTCATTCTACCCTCAAACCCTCATCTATGGTCCTGAGGTTTGGATAGTGAATGAGATCGCAGATAAAAGTGGCCAAAATGAGTTCCCTCTGTAGGCTGTCTGGGCTCACTCTCAGAGATAAGCTCAGACATCCGTAGGGAGCTCAGAATAGAGCCGCTGCTCCTTCACCTCTAAAGGAGCCAGCTGAAGTGGTTCAGACATCTGATCAGGATACCTCCTGGGCGCCGCCTTCCTTTGGATGTTTTCCAGGCAGGTACAACTGACAGGAGACCCTAGGGTAGACCCAGAGCATGCTAGAAACATCTCACCTTGGGAACACCTCAGGATCCCCCAGGAGGAGATGGAAACTATTGGGAGTGGACTACTTTTCTTAGCCTGTTGCCAGTGACCCCAACCCCGGATAGGTGGCAGAAAATGGATAGATGGATGGATTGATTTGTATTCTGACATATACAGATGTGTATTTTGTATTTGGTTAGTTTGGAAGAGAGCCATAGTTACGTGATGTTTCCCAGAAACTTTTGAGAAAGTAAGGATTGTGTCTCAGGACAATACTGTAAACAACTGTCACTTATATACTGTATGTATTTGCCAGGGAAAGTAATATTTCCTGCACATATGTTGATTTGAAACTGTTTACATACTTGTTAAATACATCTGAAGCACCACCATGTCACTTTTGCCAGCAATAATTTGATAGCTCCCTGGGACAAATTTGTGATTTGCTGCTTTATAAATCAAGTTTACTTGCCATCTGTGTGGCCCTGTCTATTGTAGTTGAGCAATCCCTAAATTCCGCTTCGTTTAGAGAGACAATATAAACAAGTGTTTTCAGATTGAGTGCCCACTCAATCCAACATCACTGGCTGCAATAATCAGCATTGTATCCATATACTATCTGCTGTTATTGTTCTAAAATCTCCCTTTTTATACTATTTGTTGCGGTAAACTGTTTGGTTTACTTCGGTACGGACTCACCCCTATACTGTCCTCCTGCCTGTACTGTTTCCAGTTGTGTCCCGTGTCACTGAACATCAGCAGGTACGACGTCAGCCAATCAGAGCTGCCGTAGCGGCCCTGAGTAGCGACGGCAGTGATCTTGGTGCGCTCACCCAGGTCAACCTCCAGCCACTGGTACCTGTCATAAGTGAGAGGAGACCAGCCTCCAGCTCCTGCCGGGAGAGAAAATTAAAGAAAAGATTGATTTATTAAATGTCAACCTACAAGTTAAAGATGTAATAAGCTTTTGAGCCACAGGTGTGTGTATGTGTGTGAGGAAGGAATTGCGTGACCTTTGAGTGTTACCTAATATCTCATTTTAATGTTAGAGCAAAAGTAAAGCACAGTTTTGTGAAAGACATACAACAGTTTGAAACCCATTTCAGTCCAATAATTGAACACAGTGTCGTGTATTTTTCTTGCTGGAACAGATGATTGGTTTCATTCCAAGACACTGCAGGTGCTTTTTTTTAATGTATGAAATTTAATTTAAAACGTGTGATGGACTCAGGTTGCCACAGACTGCTCCCTAATAGCCATTTTAGAAGCAGTAAATGTTGGAGTTCATTTGTCTCCATAAATCAAAAGGAGACATTCAACAGAAGGAAAACCACAATTCTGAACAATTTACAAACCTCCAGCTTTTCATGCTGGTTTGATATTTGTCTTTGGATTGAGACAGCACAGTGGATGACAGGCTGTCTTATCTTTTCCCTCACTTTCTCAGCACACGAATGTGCCATAATAAATTACTGCTAACCTGTAATCTTTACTATCGTTCTACAACAAAGGATTAAACAATGAAATGTAATGTGACCCACTCCTTGCTAATGTAAGACAAAGAAAATAACTTAACATGTTTTAAAAAAAATAAAACGGGTCATTTAAAAACAATTGCTATAATTGCTGTTTAATGGGGCTGTGTATTTTATAAAGCATACAAATGGCTTAGCAACAAGACAACACACTAGACAGTCCACATGCTAGCAGGTCTGAGGCTGTACTTTTAGCTACAGGCTAATGTCAGCATGCTAATATGCTCATAAAGACAAGCTGTACTTAGGCGCAACAATTCTTTTAGCTACAGGCTAATGTCGGCATGCTAACAAGCTCATAGAGACAAACTGTACTTAGGCACAACAATTCTTTTAGCTACAGGCTAATGTCGGCATGCTAACATGCTCATAAAGACAAGCTGTAGGCCTACTTGGGCACAACAATTCTTTTAGCTACAGGCTAATGTCAGCATGCTAACATGCGCATAAAGGCAAGCTGTAGGCCTACGTTAGCACAACAATTATTTTAGCTACAGGCTAATGTTGGCTTGCTAACATGCTTATAAAGACAAGCTGTACAATAGCCTACATTCTAATTTTTAGCATGCTAACAAACTCACCTATGACAAATGCTAACAAATAATTAGCATTAATCACAAAGTAGCTACAACTAAGACTGAGGGGAACGTCACTATTTGCAGGTATCTGGTCATTAAGAAGGAGAAGGACGAATAAAATCGTGTCCTGATGGTGGCACTAGTCAGAAGGCCACAGACGTCATTGCAATTTATCCTGAGGCTGACGTGCAGGTCTGTACAAATTTCATGGCAATCCATCCAGTATGATAAGATATTTCAGTCTGGACCAAAAGACCAGAAGAATCATATCATGTTTTTAGTTGTTTATGATTTCAATCACTGAAACACTTTTCTTTGGTCGAATGGCTTGACATCCTCACGCCAACATCCTACGCTTGCATCTTCTTTGACCTCACTGCTGAGAGGTTTTACTGGATTTATAGTTCATGAAAAGCAATTTTACACCACATACCACTGTGTAATAAGAGGTTGCAGTGCCATGCATTGATTTGTTGTACAGAATGCCAGACCATTTGCATCCTTTCCCAAACATAGAATTGCTAAGGCAGAGGCATGATCTATTGATTGTACAGTTTGCTTGCAAGTCTGGATCCTTTGCTTATATAATATCATCAATAGGAGGTTGTGGTGCCAAGCATTGATTAGTTTTACAGTACCCCTGCAGGTTTGTATCCTTTCCCGTATTACATATCACCAATAAAGAGCAGTGGTGTAACATATCGATCGGTTGTATTCTAGGTCAATAGGTGGAGAAAATAAAAAGGGAGTTTGGTGACACAGGCTAATAAGAGCAGTGTTGTTTCTTTTTTTTTTTTTCAATAGACTAGTAGCATTTCCTATGGATAGTATTGCCTAGTCGCACATTATGCCAGTCACAATGTGTCTTATCCCATAATGCTTTCAATAGACGCTGTGGTGTTATTGATTAGTCAAATACAAGCTCATTGTCATTAAATCTGCCTGTGTACAGAGGCAACCGCTGCAGGACAAAGAAGGAGCTGGAATGTGTGTGTGTATGTCTGCTGTGTGTGTGTGTGTGTGTGTGGGAAAGTGCTTTGTCAGGCCAAAGCAACGTTTCAGAACTCAAACGCCAGATGGACGATTCTGGAGGAGGAGGCTGCTGACCAGTGTCCCACTGAGCGTGCACGCATGCACATACACACACACACACACATACACACAAATAATGAGAGTATGGCATTAACACACACAACCATTAACACAGAAGAAGAGAGAGAGAGGAGAGGCTGCACACGCACATAAAACAATGGGAGTCGACAAGCTCTTGGAAAGCATTGAAAGAACAAACAGACAACAGTGTAAATGTCATTTGTCTGGTGTCTGCTTTTTGTTGTAGCAGGAGGATATGCTGAATTTTACCCTACTTTGACACTGAAGTGTTTGAACTCCCTCATATGGGGCTTTCACTTACTGCTAACCCGAAGGAGGCGTGCCTCCATTTTCCAGCAAAGCATCATAAGGTCAGGTGCTGACACTCATTACGGCTGATTCATATTGGGCAGTAAATAACCCGATGGAAGCCTACAAAACATTGGCAAAATCCGAGCTACAGACCTGAGGTCACCAAACTGGACAATGCCCACTCCTCAGCCTCGAGGGTTAGGGATCTGTCTATGAAAATCACAAACGGAATCGATGACTAGCCGCTTTTTTGATTAGGTCTTCGGACAGAAACATGGTTCACGCAAGTACGCAAACGCAGAGGTGACGCTGGCGCTTGAAGCTACGCTAGATCGATTTCACACGTCGCTATAGCTGAAAATGTCCGACTCTAGATGCATCGGCATATGAAACTTTGCGTACTGTCGTGGATTATGTTTCTGCCTTTACCCCTGTTATACCGGCACAGGATGGCTAATTAATTAACTGCCCTGGCATCCCATATTCTCACAGTAATTGCCACAAGATACTCCAGACATGATCATAAACCTTCTCCAAGGCTTTGGACAACCTTTCAAGACCCTGTAGTGTTCCTGCAAACGTCAAGAGTTGCTCGACTAGGACAGAATTGGCTTTAGTGCTCCTGAATCTGACATTGTCAAACGACTAGAGCCTCCGTGTCAACCTCTGTTAATGTAGATAAAACAAGTGTCCAGTTTGCTTTGTGGTTATACATTTTGAAGAAGCACACAGATGTCTGCACCATGTATGCATGTGCCAACCATGAATCAATGTTCATTCCACAACGATTGAACCATCACAGACTCGGAGCTTTCAGAAACAACAATGCCACAGGTAGGGTCATTTGCTTTTGTTTTTCTGTTAAAAGTTAAAATTTTTATTAGGTCCATTACATCTTAAGTACTGGAATCTATTGGTAGCAGAAGGTCCACTTAGTTGCTCAAGCACCTGTAGAAAGTGTTCTTGAGATCAATATTCAGTTTTGTATTGAGATTATGGTTAAATCTATCTATATTTAAAGGTTTTAGTAAAACTACTTTCTTCCCACCTTGAGTGAGAGCAGTGAAATTGGAAAACGAAAACTTTCCGTATTCCCTAATTTTTGTTCCCAATCAGAAATGCCTCGGAACAACGTGTGTTGGCAGGTCCAGAAGAAAAGCTCAGCAGTGAAAATGAATCGGTGTCAGTCTGCTGGCTAGTGGAGCCTGATCTTTGAAGAGCTAAAGGCCAAAGCTAATAAGCACTTGGCTAACAGACGTGTCCATTGGCAGAAGAACAGAAAAGAGCAGACACTCTGACCTTTACTCATGAGGATTAGACCAGAGAAGAAAAGAGAAAGAGTTCAGAGGGAAACAGCTGAGAGACCAAGAAACGTTACAGAGATTTACTGTGTCCACCCTGTCAGATATAATTGAAAAAGCAGTGAACTGATGGCTGATGGTCTGAACACTTCCTGTCACGGCTGTCACTTTAAATCAAAGAGATCTTCCTGGTTTCTTGCTCCTCCAGTGTCTGTCAAGGCACCAGGACAGCCAGGAGCGTGACATCACTGCTCTGCCAGCCAATTAGACTGCCAAACTCTCCTACGCTTTGGCTTTAATAATCAAGGAACAACAGGGGCAACTTGAAGCTCATTATCTCACTTATAAAATAAAACAGCATTTAGTTGTTGTTTTAATTTCTGAATTTAGCCATACGGGCTACATGTTGTGTAAATGTATGGACACATTAATGTCATATGTGACATGTGAGCGGTGCTACTGTATGATACTAAGTAGCTTTGTTAAACTAGCAAGCAGAAAATTAGAAGCAACTGTCAAATCATCTTGAGTCAACTTTTCTGTTCACACAACTGTTTTAGAGCCATTTTCTCCTCCATTTTCTTCTTTGTATTGAATTGTTTTTTATGTAGATGTCAACATGTCCAACGTGGTCCTGTTGGTCTGACTTCACCATGCAAGCAAATTTGCATTTCCCCTCAGCCCCTGCATCTATTATGGATCCCTCTAGATCTTGTCATACCCCACCTGTCCACCAGATGCCCTCAGAGTTTCTCTGCAGGTCACCGGCACACCTGTCCCTCATTTCCTCAACGAATCACACCTGTGCTTTGTTACCTCTTTAAGTCTCTGTATATATACCAGGCACTTTTGCTCTCCACTCTGTAAACATGCTGTGCTGCCATTATGCTGAACTGTTGCTGTATGGATTTTCTACACGTTCGCCAGCCTTTTAGCTTCTGGGCTTTCAGACCTTGCTTTTCACCACGTCTTCTTGCCAACCATAAACCTGTTGACCACTTCAAGAAAGATTCCACAAGCTCTGCCAGTGTGTCTGCTTTTGGGTCCTCTTGCCTGTTGTCTGAACCTTTAACTGTGACAGATGTATAGGCTACGTAGAGGCTCATATGTTCCTCTGGAGCCAACAGCAGCTACAGAAATATCACTTGGAGAGCCCCAAGTTTCTGGTACTACTAGTGGTGAAATTCAACGCTGAAATACAATTCACTTACAGCAAAGGCACACTATACAAATCAGCGTTGAATCCACCACACATCAGATGAGATAAAATTACTGTTTTTTTCTGGACATTTGAAAGTTGACGAAGGAAAAAGGATGTTGGCTATGATTGCAAGTTGACACCAGTGTTAATGGATGGAATTAATGGATTTGAAGTGCACTGATTGAGCACAGTCTCTCTTTCCATGAATTAATACCATTTAATGTAAATTATTTAGGAAATGATTGGGAGATTAAGCCCGAGTAAAATAAAGCTTTACCCACTAATGCCTGTTTTCCCTTGTCGAATAATTGATGTTAGTATGATGATATAGCCCATAGCAGTACCATGTACCCCCGCAGCCCAGTCTGATGACCTCAAGCACATCTTCATCAACACCTTTAATTATGTTTCACATGTGTTCATTGGAATTAATGTCAAACTGGATGTTGTCTAAGTTTTAATCATAAAAGTGGATTATTTAGTAGTGAACGTCACAATATTTTCATTTGCATTCGTACTATCGCCACATGGAGTGGAAAAAGGTGGATGTTCCGACAATTTATCCATTATTTTGAGCTGATTTAAACATTTATCCAATTTCTTCAAATTAGTTGAGCTACTCTGCAATCTATCCATGTACTCCATGAGGGTTCGCTGCTCTCTTCATCCCTGATACTTCAGCATCACCCTGAGAACTCTGACACATGAAACCAGCTCAATTTGTCTCTCTCTTGTTATTAGAGCAGTGCGGTTGTAACAGGTGAGGATGAGAGCCAGTCAGGCTGCACAGCTCTCCTTCTGCTTTACTGTTGAAAGGAAACCAAGCTTGACGTGAGTCCGCTCTGGACTGCAGCTTCACTACAAGGAACAGATGGATGGATAAGTAAAGAAAGGGCTGCTGAGTCATTAATAATGCACAGATATTCCACCTGACAGGTACAGAGGACGGACAGCAACATGCACCGAGAGAGACAGCAGTAAAATGAAGAGTCAAACTGAATGCAAGAGGCCGGGCTGGCAGAGGAAGAGGCGAGCCTTTACAGTGAGACAGGTAACAGGCAGGCTGTTTAATGTAGGCCTGGAGTGAGAGCTCATAATTTGCATGAGAATAGCAAGATTGGATGGTAATTTCAGCAGCCTGATAACATGTCAGACGGACAGAGATCCTAATGGGCCCGAAAACACCAGATGTCTCCTGCAGGCAAAGGACAACACATTTCCACTTGATTTTCAAGTGTAACGTTGGAACTTCACAATAAAGTACACACTCATGTACATCAATACTTGAAACCAGAACCGTGCCAAATTAAGTAAATCTCATTCGCTTACAGTGATTACTGTAACACAATCATCCCTCTTACAGTCTATTCCGGCATAAGTGTGGCAGCATCAGTATAATTGTCAATGTTGTCCGAGAAAAGAAAACGTTTCAACATGAGGACTGCTATTAACAGAAAGAGGAAGAAAGAGCTGGTTAATTAGTTCTTACCAATGAAAATGTGACTGCGGACTGAGTAAAAAATGATGAACAGTACAACAGAACAGTACAGACCAGATGGTAATTTAATGTGATAATTTAAAGCGAGGAGGAAAGGCACGTAGAAAAGAGAGAGGGGAGCAATGAGAGATTTAAAAAAAACAACAAAGGGAAATGAAAATGAAGAAACAGACAGACTAAGGATCAAAACAGAGCTGTGAGCCCAAAATAGTGAGTCATTCATCCTGCAGGTTCTCAGTGAAAGAGACATTCATCTCCAATCAGCCGCTGCCAGAGCTTTTCAGCCAATTTTCTGGCTTCCAGATGCAAAAGTGATGTGCATGCACAAAACACTGCGTACCACACCTTTCAAAAGAAACTGCCATATATAAAAAATAATGCATCTCCACACTTGCTTCACGCCCGACACATTTATCACTGCTGAGCTGTGTGCGATAAAACAATGTGGAGAAAAACAAAACAACCACAAAGAGGGAATTTGTGGACGGAGCCTTTATCAGCTCAGCACGTCATAATCTGTTAAACACCCCACAGGTCTCAACAAACTAGCAGAGACTGTATCAACTGGCTGCAATTACACAAAAGCCACTGCCAGATGGAGGAAACAACAGCTCTGCAAGATTAAGAGGGAGTGGCATAACATTGAAAAAGGGAGCTGGCACTGAAGAAAAAAATCTGACTCAAATCTGAAAGCTCATCTATCACCACTCACCCTCTGCAGGGTCGCAGGGGGGGCTGGAGCCTATCCCAGCTGACATTGGGCGGGACAAAGTCGGCAGTTCATCACAGGGCTACCGCACAGAGACAAACAACCGTTCACGCTCACATTCACACAGACGATTTGGAGTGAACAATTAACCTAACTTGCATGTCTTTGGACTGTGGGAGGAAGCCGGAGCATGCAGACACGGGGAGAACATGCAAACTCCACACTGACAGATGGCCCGGCTGGCAATAAACGCAGGACCTTCTTGCTGTGAGGCGACAGTGCTAACCACTGCACCACCGTGCTGCAGTTAGAATAACTCAACCTGTTAGCGAAGCAAATCAGGTACTTGCAAAAATTAAGTCTTGTATGACTTCTTGTGCAGCAACCTGACTGATTCCATCAGTTTCAACATACAGTTATTTTATTTGTTTGTGGGTTGTTGTTTTTTTAGGTTGATGAGATAATAAGGTTTTAGGCTGCTAATAAAATTATCCTGTTGGTGCCAGGACTAAGTTGTTGTGAGCCAGTTAAGAATATTACACTGACAATGTGCACATTGAACTAATGCATTGCTGCCACACCTTATGAAACAAATACACTCACTGGCCACTTTATTAGGTACACCTGTTCAACTGCTTGTTAACGCAAGTAGCTAATCAGCCAATCACATGGCAGCAGCTCAATGCATTTAGGCATGTAGACATGGTCAAGAGACGACCTGCTGAAGTTCAAACCGAGCATCAGAATGGGGAAGAAAGGTGATTTAAGTGACTTTGAACGTGGCATGG
>JBBPCS010002611.1:0-13286 GCA_037974645.1 Hollardia meadi
AGCTAACATTTTGCAAATTATATTAATATAGGTCGAAATTAAAATGAAAGACAAACAAACAGACAGATCCATCTCTGCTATATTTTTATTATTGAGTGAACAAGAACTTACAAACAATGCGAAATCTCTGCTGTATCTGAGCTCTGTCTTGGTTCAAATCTATGCGCTGTAGCTGCTTTCTGCCCCCTAGGTGGGCACACACCCAGTAATGTTTGTAAATGGGAAAACCTCCTATACATCAGCATATTCGCATTATCATTGTGACCATGCCAGCATGCTGACGTTAGCTCACAGAATTACTGTGTCACTCACATGACTGTGAACTCTTAGAGTTGTTTACGTGTTAATTGGCCCACTGCAGCAAAGTTAAACCACTGTAGTTTCACTCTTGAAAGATAAACAGACTTTAGTTTTCCTCTGATACCAAGCCAGTTACTTTCACTGCGCTGTCACTTGTTCCTGTTTTAATGTGTGTGTTTATGTGTGTGTTTGTGTGTGTGTGTGTGTGTGTGTGTGCATGTTATTCTTATCTCAGTGCCAAGTTCAGCAGTAAGATAAAGTATGTGAGCAGTTTGGATGAGCTTGAGAAACTCATCCCCATGGAATGCATCCAGATCCCAGAGTGCATCATTAGGTGAGTCCCTTGAAGCCCCCCAAACACCACACTAACCCCATCTCCTCCAGGCCTGAGTTGTCTTCTCTAAATGACTTTGTATTCATCTTGTCATGTGAACTCTCACCTCTAGACTTGACAAGGAACTGAAGGAAGCAGCGGAGAACTCAAAGTAAGCATCAACTCTCCTGCCTCTCGTTACTTCCCTCTGTGGATTCAGTGGCCCCTGCCTCAGTTTTGTCCTGGCTGGAGTGCTCATTTATCAGATGGCTCCCTTTTAGATCACAGGGACTCTTCTGTTGGATGAGGACCAATTGGATTTGGCTATGGTTACAATTACAGGAAGGAGACCAAAAAAAAAAAACGGTTGCTAAAAATGCTAAATGTCTGGTTTTATCTCATTTATCATTACAGTGAAATAAATGAGCCAGTCCTTATTGCAGCGTGATTTATTACGCTAATAATATATGCAGGAATGAAACTGTAGACTTCACACACTAATCTCTGGCTGACTAATTGTGCATTGAATCATAAGTTGCACGTGTCTTCAAATTAATGAAATATCAATGCCTTACAACAATAAATTTTGCTCTAACAACGACTCCATTTTTATTTCCTTTTCATTCAAGAGTGAATAGTTTTCTGCTGGGACCGGAGCCAACCACAGCAGGCAGAACAGCGTAAGTCCTCCGAGACGTTTAAGTTCACACATGGAAGAGAAAAATGGCCTTGTGTCAGCAGCCTGTCACCCATACATAAACAGGCCCATCTTTAATGTCACTGCTTTACTCTTTTGTCTTTCCAGCAGAACAGATGAAGCCGGTGCCAGCAGGTCTTAAACCCAAACATCCTGAATGGATGGATGGGTCACCTCAATGTTCAGAAGTCACTGTTGTATTTTATTAGTGAGGCTGCAAAACAAAGCAAATGCTTGTTAAGCTAGTGTGTGTGTGTGTGTGTGTGTGTGTGCGTGTGAATTAGACACTGGAGTTTAACATGAAAACACAACTTAAATGTTAACACTCAGAGTTAGACCTCGTTCTTTACCGCTGCTGTAGCATCTACCGTATCTTACACATCTGCAAATTGAGAAAGCCATGTCGTCGAGCGTGATGCTCGGCAGCTCTTGCAGAGTAGCATCGTTGTTCACAGTAGGGTAGGAAATGCAATTACACACCAGTCCAGTGCACTGCGCAAATCCATTTGTAGAGTCTGTAGTGTTGTAGCTGTGTGCATGAGAAGCAGTGAAGCAATAATATCACCGTTTACTGGTCACAAGCTCTCAGTATTTCAGATAAGGAAGTGACTTGTGTGTCAGCAATCTACAATAAAAGCACAAGGTTTTAGCCAAAGAAAAAAAAAACCTTGTAACATAGACGATGACCAACTTCTGCATCTAAGCAATCAAATCTTCTGTCTTAATACTTGTTCTAAAACTGGGAAATACATCTACAAATAGATATTTTAACTTTATAGAGTCTATCTGAAATCAAGGACAAAATAGTAAATATGTCAAGTCCATAATCATGAAGTGGAAATCACCTTTACAGCTTCTCCTGCATCATCGGGAGCAAAAGAAAATAAAGATGGGGTTTCTTTAAAGCACAATATCTTCCGTGTGTGTGTGTGTGTGTGTGTTTGTGTGTGTCCACACGTATGTGTGTGTGTTTGTGCATTGGTGCATGTCCCCTCATAGATAACTGATGGTACTCTTACACATGAATCAATCTACTGTGGTGTACTGATGATGCGCAAAGAAATTATGGATCATTGTGTCGTAATTCAATAAAAATGGACTGAAGTCTCAACGTTTTCAGTTGTTTTCAATCATGATTTGTTTGTTGGACTTTAATTGCTTCGCTGCTAAATGATGTATCAGTAAGTCTCTGCCCTGTGAAGTCATAAATTACGCTTTTTTCTCTAATGCATTTTTTCCCCAAGACTTTATTCAAATTAAAAGTCAACGACAACACATACATGGGAATATGGAAAATCAAAAGAAATACCACGACTAATCAATTTTAAAATGCTAATTTAACACCACAACAATTTAAAAAGATGAATTATATGATGAATGAGAGAAAAGTAAACAATCATGATAATTTATTTTATATATGCAGGAAGTCGTCATACTTCAAACCAAGTCTAGAATCAAACTTTTCATTTTGGAAATTGGATCGCGATTGAAAATGCAGCTCATTATAAAAAAGCTTTCCATGTCTCATTTGGTTTAACTCATATTCAGTGAGGGGAAAACAAAAATAGGTCTGTCCCTCAGGGCAGGAGGAGATAAACAGCACAGAGGGAATAAGAGCAAGAAAGAGGAGGAGAAAGGAGAAATGTTCTTATGCCTTCACCGGAACGTGTAGCTCTCATCATCGTACTCCAACTCGTCCTCGTTGTCCTCCCCCAGCTGTCCGTACCGGAACTTCCTGTACACGGTGCCGTCCTGGCCCATGTAAACAATGTCCTCATCTTCATCATCATCGTCGTCTTCTTCCTTACTCCCCAAGCGACTTTCACTGATGTCAACCAACCGAGTCTCCTGGAACCGACCGCCGGAGGAGCTGGCACGGCCGCTGTAGGACGCAGAGGACGCAGTGCTGTAGCCCCCGTACCCCCCGCCGGAGCCCAGCTTCTCGTACCCACGTGGGGTGATGTCTGGGGGCGCACTCTTGGAACGCGTGTGTCTGATGAGGAAGACGACAGCCACCAGTCCCAGCACCAATAGGATGCAGGCGACGATGAAGACTGTCAGGTTGCCTCTGACCTCCTCTTCCTCCTCGTTCCTGAATGCTAAGTTGGTGGTGAGGACACACTCTCCTAGAAAGCCCACAAAGACAGGAAGTTTAGACACAGACTAGTTACTGTAGTTGATTAATCAATTAGTCAATCGCCCTGACTTTATTTTACAAAATCCAAAAATTTTTTTTGTCTCCCCACAACTTTTAAAGTTAGTTTGATTTATTCACAAAATTCAGTGAGTGTCTTCTAAAATCCAGATGAGAGAGGACAGAAGCTTGACATCCTCAGTTATCACTAAGAACTCACATATGATGTACATAAGAAACAATTGATAAGCAGCAATAAGTGACTTACCGACTTATTTTCCCCTGGATTTCACCTTTCAGGCTACATACAGATTCCTTTATCTTGGCCTTTTGTGACATTATTTATCATGAAGTATCAGGTCTCTATTAATAACACTAAACTTGATTTTAAAGCCTCTGAAAACTAAAACATTAATATTTATGACTAAATTGGCAACAGTCAAAGCTAAAAAGAAAGAAAATTAGGTATTGTTTAATAATCATTTGAAGCAAAAAAAAAAAAAAAATTGCTTCATCAGGATTGTGTGAGTCAGATTTGATATACAGCGGCCTGCCAATCCACCAATTGTTCTCGCATGTGGTTGCGAATTTCTGATTGGTGCACAGAAATACGTGACACCGCCTTTTTCTAACAGAGTCCCGCCCACTTTAAACCAGTCAGAGGAGCACATAGAAAAAAGGAATTCAGAAATCTTACGTTGACAGAAGATTGACGAGATAGTGTCAATAAATTGTAATGCAGCAATTTACACAGCATTTCTCATTCTTTTTAAATCATACTACTTATTATTAAAAAACATCATAACCGATATTATCATAATTTGTTATTTGCTGGATTGATATAAATATAAATGAAACAGTCCAGCCTTCATTATCTGTCACTGTAAATTGAATATTTTTGGGACTGTTGGTCAGATAAAACAATCAATTTGAAGACGTCACCTTAGACTATAGGAAATTATGACATTGCTATGACATGATGTTCTGTGACATTTTATAGACTAAGTGATCAATCAGATAGTTATAAAAATAATCAAATTAAACAACAGTGAAAGTGGTAATTAGTTACAGCTGTAGTATTTTATAGTTTATAAGGGATATCATCATCAACCTTTAGATCATCCCTCTGTACAACCAAAGATGATAAAAAAATTTGAATATCAGCGTCAACCCGACAAAGAAGAAATCTGACACTTCAAACCCAGACATGTGCCGACCTACAGCCTACCTCGAGTCTCGGTGCAGTTACAACAGTCCTGCTGCTGTGTTGTGGCCGCCTCCGCCTCCGCCTCCTCCTCATGGCGGCAACAAAGCAGACAGCGCCCTCCAGCTTCTAAGATGGCCAGAGTGGGGCACACGGTGCAGTTGGCTGGGCCAGGTCCCCAACACTCCAGACAGGAGCTGTCGCAGTCTTCACAAGCGTGGCTTGAACCCTGAGGATGGGCAGGAGGAAGAACTCATATTGAAAAGGCTACATACCCAGACACACAGCGACAGCATGAATTTTACATCACGACCACTGATTCTTTGCTTCTAACGATACAAAACTTTTATTTTAAAAAAGGACTGAATATAAGCGATGCACTGCCTTTTAGCTTAATCAATTAATATGCATCTACCTGCCAGTTTCAGTCAGTTGCCTCACAGCAAGAGCCATGAGATTTATTTTGAAATCGTGCCACAGTAATTTTGAGACTTCTCCTGGTGCAATAATAAGTTAGTCTAAATTAAATTATATGACACCTGGGGGCCAAAACATTACTAATCATTATTTTTGGTGACGCAAGGACAGGGTAAGGATTTTTTAATAAAAAACTTTTAAAAAAGTGAGGTTACCTTCATTACAGGATACTGGCCTGCGTTGCACATGGACTCACACATGCCATCTGAGAGGAAGTATCCAGGGTAGCAGGAGTCACAGGACTGGGAATCTTTTCCTGCAGAAACATGGCAACTTAATTATTGCCACAAATGCCATGAAAATATATATAAAACCAACAATGAGTTGAATAAGTCTGTGTCTGAATAGCCAACGCTATTAACGCTTTATGAACCACCCCATTGGGCTTGGTGGATCTTAGATGATAAACATGGGCACGGTGGTTTATTTTGCATCACTCCCACATACACCGTCCTGCTGCTGTAATTATTAACTAGTGCACTAAATCTTTAACTTTATTTGAGTTTAGATTAGATAAATAGCTTAATTGTTTATATTATTCTTTTGAGATTGTTTAATGGTAAAATATATGATATTTTGAACATTAATATAGCAGCAACATTGCATCATTCTCCATCAGGATGCCATTACTCCACTATATCTTTACATTGAAAATTGTTTTTTGCTGCTATATTAATGTTCAAAATATCATATATTTAACCTTTAAATAAATGTCCCTTTCTAGGATATACAGGACACATGAACCTGTACTCTCTGGATATATAATAGACACAGGCCACCACTTTCACATCTGCAGTCCGTGGAGAAAACAGTCGCATCAATATGTCCTCACCAGATTATATTACCGCTGAGTGGACGCTCGTACCTGAGCATGTTCTGCAGCTGGCGTGGCAGGGCTCGCAGGTCCTGTGCGCAGCATCATCGTAGTATCCCTGAGGACACGAGGGGAGGCAACGGCCTTCTTTCCGCAGGTAGATGAGACCCAGAGCGCAGCTCAGGCAGCTGTCCTCTCCACCCCCGATACATTCACCGCAACTCGGGTCACACTTCTCACACATCCTCGAGCCTGCGTTTCCATAGTGACTATCGGATAGATCGTGAGAAAGTTATGATAGATTACATTCAATTAAATTAGATGGGATTAGAGTTTTGTGACTGAGTGGCGGTGGAAATTCCTTTGCACAGCCACTCAGTCACATACAGCTACAAACGACCGTCACTAGTCAAGAAACGGCACAGACCAAAACACCATGACAGAGGTATGGCAGGCGAAACAAAACACTTCTAACATGCGCAGGTCTGAAAACACATAGGGTGGCTTTTGTATCATCTAACAGCACATTCATTTAATACTCTCAGTCACCACACCCCAAATAAAATCAGGTCTAATTAGCATTTTGCAGGCCACATGAACGGCTATTTAAATCTCAGGCTAAATTAGCTTCCATCTCCAAACTACACCCGTCCAGCTGATTAAAGGAAAGCAGTGGTTTAGTGTCCACAATGACATTATGCGACTGGGCAGATCTTTAATTAATGACAACACTGTGTGGCCACACTTGATGTGATGGATGAGCTGCACAGCGAGACGCTGAGCAGGTTAAACTACCTGTGCTGGCAGGTCTCCACACACTCTTTGCCCTCTCGAAATAGGTGGGTTTTACAGGCGAGGCACTCGTGGCTGTTCTTTCCAACGCAGGACTGACAGGAAGGGTGGCACGGTTTACATTTCTGCTCCGATTCATCCTCAGAGTAGCCTGTGGGGCATTCTGCCACGCAGGTGCCATCTGAACAGACACACGTGATTACCATGAAGCTACGCAAACAAGTCACAGATGCCTAAAGATCTTTCCAGCACATGCAGACTTCAGAGAAGTCACGAGCCAAACTCGACTCACTGAGCAGGAGATGTCTCTGGTTGCAGCTCAGGCAGTGAGATTTGCCGGGACCTGAACACCTGTGGCAGTATTTGTGACACGGATGGCATTCCCCATCCTGGTCTGCGTACTGGCGAGGCGAGCACACATTGGTTGATGGCACACAATGGCCATGGCCCTCTAGCCTGTGATCCTCTCTGCAGCTGGTGCAGGAGCCAGCGTGGGGCCCGAAGCAGGTAAGGCAAGATGCATCACAGTCTAGAAATAAAAACACATAGAGTCAAAGGATATTATCACATCCACAGTATAAAGCACATAAAGGAGAATCAAAATTGTCTGATATCTGATCAATCTGATATCTTAATACGGTAATAGTTTATCTGATAATAAACCAATAACATATCAGGTCAAAGATTTGAATAAATCATTTTTTTCTGTAGCCTATTAATACACCTTACCTGGTAGTTTCCAACACTTTCTGCCTGTGTTCAGCTCAGATGAAAATAAATATTAAGAATCGCCCTCTGTCCATTTTGCAGTACAACAATGCACTTCCTTTTGAATGTCTTACTGCTGGCAGCTACTGTATGTAACAAATGTGGGCATCGCCTACAACATTTTCCTGGGAGAAACACGCCATCCTTTGAGTTAAAAAAAAAACCCCAAACCAGGGCGGTGTGTCTTTCTCAAGGGAACTGTCTTTGGCATCGCTGTTCTGTATTTCAAGTTTTGACAGCTGCCTGTTAACTGTCTGAAAAGCGTTGCTATTTTAATCTGAGCTAAAGTGAGGAAACACACTCGGGCATAGTAGAGAATATAATTGAGAAAATGCATGAAGGATGCTCTACAGGACAGAAAATATTGCACCAGTGAGGACAATACAAAGTTTTATGAGAAATAGAATAATTTTTCCATATGCCCCCCCCCCAAAAAATACTGCAGGAATTCATAATGTACAATAAAAAATAATTTTTACAAAATAAATGGGCTTGGACTTTTGATTAGAGGAGTACATCAGTTGCTCTCAAATCAGCCCTCAATTACCAAAACTCTGAAACAGGAATATAAACCCATGCTTCATGTTTTATACTGTACCTTTACATTCTCCTGTTATAGCGTCTCTATAGTTATGGGAGGGGCAGGCTCCCAGACATGCCCCATTATGCAGAGTGGCCTCGGGGTCCATACAGGCATCACAGTCATTGCTGTTCGGACCGTCACACAAAGCGCAGTCAGGGTGGCAACGCAAACACTCCCTTTGCTCTTTGTCTTCAAAGAACCTCTCGGGACAGTCTAGCACGCACAGGCCCTCGTGGAGAAAGTGATACTCTTCACAGCCTGCAGAATGAACAGCTTTCAGCACGGACTGGAAGAACAATTTAGTTTCTAACTCTGTGAAATGATACTAAGTACCCTAAAGTCTTGGAGAGGAATGAAAGAGGAAG
Source organism: Hollardia meadi (assembly GCA_037974645.1). Taxonomy (NCBI): domain Eukaryota; kingdom Metazoa; phylum Chordata; class Actinopteri; order Tetraodontiformes; family Triacanthodidae; genus Hollardia; species Hollardia meadi. Next base: position 8,448 of record JBBPCS010002611.1, read on the forward strand.
AAAAGTCTCTGCTGAAACATGAATGAAAATTTGACTTGAGACAGTACACAGTGGTTGTAATAAACTATTTCTGACACTGTTATGGAGACACAAGATTTACTGGGCGTGTTGAAGAAGACTGCAGCATGCTTACATCTTTACTATAACAATGTCATTAGGATATATTGTCTGGGTATCGTGATTGCATGCAGAAAAATTCATGGCAATCCAACCAACACTCTTTGGATGAAAGTGGTGGACCTGAAGCCATGTAGCTAGTGTGGCTAAAAATAACAAACACCCCACTCTGAACAAGCTCTAACTGAATTTGCTCTTGTTTTGTTTGCATTGTGTTTCAGTACCTGTGCACTGTCCGAGAGGGTGGCACTCTTGACAGGCTGAGGGGCAGCGTTGGCACTCCCTGTCTCGCACAGCGTGTACTGGAGGACACTCCTCCACACACTGGTGCTTGTGCAGGAGGAGAGGCTCTTCACAGCTGAGGCAGTGGGTGGCATTCTTCCCACAAGACGCACAGCCTGCCGCGCAGCTACGACACACCTGGCCTGCAGGATAACCCCTGTGAGAAGCCGAACAGAGATCAGCAGGCACACAAACGCAACACACAATTACCCTGGACTTATGATGGATGTATATTTTGCATTTGAACATCTTGATTCTGTTGAAATAACATCAGTTGAACCAGGCTGCATAATGGTCTTAAATTAGATGCATCAGAAAGCAGATGCATTACTTTCAAATTCCCACTTAAGACCATGACATTGGTGACATATTAAGTCCTAAGTAATTGAATGGTTTTGCGTGGCATATGTGTGTAACTGGACTGCATATATTTTTTATTTTGTCATGTCTGTCATGACTTTGTGTGTTGCTGCTGGGGTAAACAAGAGGACTGACATTTTGCTCTGCTCTCCGCTTCAGTCAGAGAACAGCTGATAATTAATCCAGATAATCATCTAGTACTTAAGTATTGCTAAAAAAAACAGTTGGTCGTAAATATAAAATAAAAATAAATCCCTCATGGCCAAAAAGTGCTAATGGAGCTTCAAGGACCTCTTCAGCAAGGACAAGATATTCTTTCAATCTGTCGGAATTTAATGGTGCATAAAGATCAAGTAGGAAATGTCAAAATCATGGCCAGCAAACACATCTGACATTTTATTTTTGGATCTTCAGAGATTGTGCCTCAACATGATTTTTGCCAGCAGGGTTAAATTAACATCGTATTTCTAAACTGAGAGCAATCAATTTCCAGATAGAGCTGGAGCACTCTCATGTCCCCTGTATGTAAATAGAATCTAAATTAATTAAAATTTGAGACACAAAAACAAACAAACAATTAACCCCTCACCTGACACATTCTTGGACACACTGTCCATCCTGCAGGAATAGCTGAGCTTTACGAGTGCTCTGACAGCGGATGCAGTGCTGAGCGTCCACACATTGTAAACAGCCCGGAGGGCAGGCCTCACACACAGCGCTCAGCCGACTGGCAAAGAAACCCCCCGGACACTTTGACACACATGTTTGCTGTGCGGTCAGAAACCGCCCTTGAAGAGGAAGAAAGAGTAAACATCATCGCTGCAAAAGAGCTGGATATGCAACCATGAAAATATGAAACTTTGCAGGCCTGAGAGCATACAAACATAATCTTAAATAATCATTATCTACATAAGTGAGTGACAGACCTTTTGCACATTTTGTACACTGGTTTTTCTCTTCTCCAGAGCAGGACTCACAGGATAGGTGGCAGTCCTCACACACTCCGTCATCTGGAGGTTAAACAAACAACACAAACATGATAGAGGTGGTTTATGTCATTCTAGCACAACACCACAGAAGAAAACCTAGCCTTAATCCAGGACCATCACAGTACGAATCACTGTCCTGGCTAAAAGGTGGAACACAAACATGTCAGATGGAGGTAGGCAATGTTCTTAGTAATTTATAAGGCAGGAAAAAACAGTTGCAGCAATAGCACTGGTAGTCTAATTATCTACTTTCCAGTTAGGTGACAAGATTGACCACTCTCATGTCTTTATGCTAAATATGATGCTAGAGCTATCAGGCGATTAGCTAGCTTAGCAAGACTAGAAGCAAGGGGAAACCGCTAGTCTGGAACAATCTGCATGTAACCACCTCTAAATTAACACTTTGTTTGTTCAATCCATCCTGTTTTATGTGTTTCTCTCCAGTTTTACTCTGAACCACTTTTTGATTTCTGATTTAGAAAGTAAATGTCTGAATAATTTCTTACTTGAAAGTAAAAATGACAGCTTGTGGTTTTAGGGGGGTTACATGTGCTGTAACTATTTCTTGGCCGGGTGCAGTGACTTCCATGAGTCTTGATGACCACCAGGGGGTGATCAAGATATTTTGGCTTCACTTTTGGGGTGCTCTCTTGTCGTCCAGCTTTATACTGTACAGTAGTTAATTGGTGAGCTTTAGTGGTGTTGGTAGGCTACTTTTTCAGCAAGGCTAGCTGTTTCTCCATGCTTCCAGTCTTTGTGCTAAGCTAAGCTAATTCCCTAATCCCTTTAGCTTCATATTTAAGGCAAAGACATGAGAGTGGTATCGATCCTTTCATCCAACTCTTGGTGTTTCCCAAAATGCCTTGCAACAACAGCATTTAGAAAAAAAACAACCACTAAAGTTAGTGCACTCCTCACTATTTAAATCAACAGGAAATTACCCAGAAGCCTAATTGCATCCTGCAACAATGCGCTATCCCAAGAAGCCTTGAGGCTTTAATTTAAGATTTAATGGTTGCTAATATTCAAACTTTAAGAATAACTTTACTTTGTGTATTTTCAACCTTTCTATTAACCTATGTACTTTTCTCTGAGTTATTTTAGTTCCTATAATTAAGATGTCTAGCTTCACACTAATTACCATATGTTGTTTTAAGGTCTGTCCAACTAATTCTTGTGGGGAACAAAATGTTCAGCATATACAATCAATTATTTCAAAGTCTGTATCTGCCCGACGTTCAGTAGTTCTGCCTGTTTTGAGTACTTAAGTTGGTACAGGGTTCAGGAACGGTGGAACAAAAACTAATTACCCTCCAAGATTTCTTTCTGACCCTCTGAAGGTGCCCAAATCCCTGATTCATTATGGGCAGACAGTTGGATTAGTGGAATACATAAGTATTAGTCTCACCGCTGCGAAAGGTCTTAATGGGACAGACCTCGTGGTCAGACACACACTCTCCGTTTTTGAGCGTCTTCCCCTCCTCACATGACAGACAGTCATCGTCCTCTGGGCCGCTACATGTCACACAGTCGGAGTGACACTCCTCACAGTCATTGGTGTCATCGTCGCCATAGAAACCATCAGGACACACTGAAACACAACTCCCCTCTGGGAAAAACAATAGTTTCTCTGTTTTCTGACATCAATATTTTATGTAACCCACTAAGTTGGGCTAGTTCACAATTTTAAATACTTGTACTCAGTTCCACTGATTTTCATGATTCAAAGTCTATTTTCAGGTCTTGGGAAGTACTGCATAAACATAAAAAGTTGCATAAAGGGAGATGCTGAAGGCTGAACACTACAAATTTGAAACAGGGCTGTCACAATATCAGATTTTCACTATACAGTTATCACGGCTAAAAGATTTTTCAATATTTTTGCAATATCTAAGGAAAAGTTTTTTTTTTAAAATGCAATGAATCAAATTCATCTTTAATTTTTATTGGGTATTTTATCTCTTTTTTGACAAATTAATTACACTCAAAATATGAGTGTAGGGAGATGGAGAGAGAGCCTGTAAACATTTTAAGAATAGCGAAAAGGCAACCAAATTAACTGATAAACAAAAGATCCACATGTCCTAACATCTACGCTGGATTATTTTCAAAACCTAACAAAATATGGGTATTATTAACATCAATATTTCTTTTTTTAAATATCAATATCGGTATATTGCACGTACAAAATGTGTGATCATCTTGTGAAATATGATGCCATGTCATCATACGAGTCATACATTAAATTACCCAACATAAAGTGGTATAGGAAGTAGGTATTTTTACTTTGAGTAAAAGTTTGAATGCAGGGCCAGCACATTTACTCAAGTACTGTACGTAAATACATATATGAGGAGATTATACTTGAGTATTTCCATTTTCTGATAATTTATACTTAAAACACTACATTTCAGAGGGAAATGTGGTACTTTTTACTCCACAAGATTTTACATACTAAACAGGGGATGATCTTATAAAAATATGATGCTTTGTTTCAGATTAAACTACCCAATATACAATTAAAATGAGCTTAATCTAAAACAGCTCCAACAGTAAAATGATGCTTACAAATTAATGCATCAATAACAGTAATCAAAAATATAATAATATAACACTCAAACAGGCATTGCATTTATCTGCATTTTGAATACTTTCACTTTAAACACCTTGGGTACATTTAGCTAGTAATACCTTCATTCTTTTACTTAAGTCACATTTTCAAGATTTCAAGACTTTTACTTGTAATGGAGTATTTTATATTAAGTAAAAGATCTGAATACTTCTTCCACCTCTGTAAATAATTCTTCATGTCTTGACAAAGTGTGACAGTTTTACCTGATAAGAAGAGGTCCGTCTCGCACCAGTAGCACTCATGTTCATCACAGCTCACACAATTGTCATCACATGGAACGCAGGTCATCTCCTCCTCTACGCTGTATGTCTTAGCCGGGCAGTTTTTGTAGCAGCCTTCCTGAAAGCTGATAACAAAAGCAACAGTCTATCCCTGCTATTTTCCTTCAACACACACACACACACACACACACACACACACACACACACACACACACACACACACACACACACACACACA
>JBBPCS010002612.1:0-13284 GCA_037974645.1 Hollardia meadi
TTTAGCTTTTAAACACATGGCCACCACTGTTTGGGACAGGAATGTTGCCACGCATACTTGCTTGCTATTGTTGTCTTACATGTAGTGATTTTTGACTGTGGGGCAGCAGAATAACTGTTGACTGTGCTCTAACATTTGGATCATTGTCTAGTAAGTCTAGTAAGCAGTGGAGGGCAGCTGGTCCAGGAAGCAGGAGGAGGATCTCAAAGAGTCCTCTACAGCAAGGGCAACATATTTGCTGGCTCTGAGAACGTGGTGGCTTCATCTACCATGACTTTTGGGTACTTTTCACAACACTGATGATGCCAATAAGACTGTTCTTCTGGCCTTGTCAAGGCGGTGATGGGATGCTTGTGTGACTCAACTAAACTCTATTTATGAGAGACACTCGGCATGTGCATGTCAGTTAATTGGTGGTGGGTGTACTGCAGCAGTTTGTTGAGCAATGAAACTACATGTCCATGCATGTTCATACTAGGGCTTCTAATTGACACCATCATATATGCAACTAAACAACCTCTGTGTTGATGCACTACCTAACCTGGTTGACTCATTTAAAAAATGAAATTGATAGTGTATACACATTTATATTCATTGTTTTCTGAAACTTTTTTTTAGACTTTGGATACAAACACATGGCTGCCCTAATTAACAGCACTGACGATCCAGTATTTACGTAATTTGACATACAATTTGACTATATTTCAAATTGCTTCGAAGCACTTTAAAGCAATAACTTAATAGTTTTGTATAATATCAAAGTGTTTGTATATATATGTCTCTCTGTGTGTTTATAAGATTTGATTGTTGCTCTTTAAAGAACTACAGTAAATATTTAATGCTAAGCAAATCATTCTTTTCCAGTCAGTGCCATGGTGTCATGAGTTTTATGTTATAGCATTCCAAAATTTTGCTTTGTTCACACCAATTCAAAACTTTGAATCTTCAATCAATGCCTTGCTTTTTTTTTTAAATTTACTGTATGTACACTTTCATGGTTCAGGTTTATAAGAGGTTTATTTCTTATTATGAAGACAGATGCTTATGTGCTGGAGTACATTTTGACATAATGTCATAATGTCTCTCTTAGGGACGCCTAATGGAAAACATTTATTTCATTCTTGTTTACTTTAATAAACTTTTTTGTATGGAACAGTTCAGGTCAACAAGAGTTTTATGTCCTTCTGTGTCTGCATGACATGCATGTTTTATGGCAGCAATAAAAACGATTTTTTTTTTTTACAGTAACAACACACCCTGAAAGAGTGATTAAAAGGGTATGAAAGTGCAGGAACACTGCAGAATATATCTTCATATATGTTTTGTCTGTCAGATTCAGAGGGGACATTGAAGAGGGCTTATTTTCTCGAGCTCATGAAATAAATAACTTGTGATTCCGAGATAACAATATTGCAAGAACAACCGCACCATACAAACTTTGGTTACAAACATGCAACAAACATACAAACATGAGAACACCCAGAGAGATGACTTTCCAATCCAGCCGTTTTTCAACTTGACAAACTTCGCAACCTGTTCTCATCCCAGGTTGTCACATACCAACGTTGTCAGGCGCCCTTCGCATCTTATCCAGACGCGCAAGGTACCCTTTGCCGTCGGCGGCCCATGCGCTAAGCCTTCCCTTAAGCATCCCTGGGCGACAAGCAAAGGCTTTTTCATTATATACAGTATAGTTCCCCAAGGACATTATCCTTAATTATCCTTTTCATTGTTATGCTGATGATGCGCAGATCTACCTGCCTGTTAGAGCCACTGATCCTTGCATGCTGAGTTATTTACATGACTGCTAATGTGATGTGAAATGAGATATCACAGAATTTTTTGCAGCTTAGCTCTCACAAAACAGAGATTATTTTAATTGGTTTCCAGAAGTCAGCAAAACAAATTGTGTCATCTGCTGGTTCCCTGTTGGAACACATCGAGCCTGTTGTAAAGAATCTTGGCATTTGATAGTAATTTAAACTTTGAGCAGCACACAACCAAACTTGTACAGTCCTGTTTTTATCATCTTAGAAGCTTTTTCTAAAATCCAACCGACACTGTGTCTTTGACACCTTTCCCTCTCGCCCTTGGGTATTGCAACAGCCTCTTCATCTGCCTAAACCAAACATCAAATTCAGAACTCAGCTGACAGGCTTTTGACAAGATCCCAAAGAAGTGACCACATAACGCCTGTTTTAGCTTCTGTGCATTGGCTCCCAGTATGTTTTAGAATTGATTTTAAGATCTGACTGTTGACTTTTAAGGCTATTCATGGTCAGTCCCCGAGTTATTTATCTGAACTTCTAGTTGCATATGACCCAAAACAGAACCTGAGACCCTCAGGGTGAGGTCTTTTAGTTGTTCCTGAGGCACGGCTAAAATCTAGAGGTTGCAATTAAAGGCCCGAAGCTCTGGAACAAGCTGCCTGAGGAAATCAGGTTGTTTTATTTGCTTGATTTTCTGGTTTTATTGTTTGCTCTTATTGCTTACTCTATTGGGTTTTATGATCTCCTTGTTATGTAAAGCACTTTGTAACATGGGTTTAGAAAAGTGCTGTATAAATAAAGGTTATTATTATTAATATTATCCCTGCTGAGGTTGGGGAAATGGAATCAGAGTGAGCCATGTGCAGAGGCAGCTGTGAAGAGCTGTAGTCAGAAGGTCACTGGTGCCTACCCACTGGTGGATTTTATTTTGTTTAAGTCATTATTTAAATTGTTAACATGCATTCGGTGCATAAATTAATTTGAGCAGGCAATTATATGTTCTGAAATAGTTCTGGATGATGACATGGAATCCATTTATATGAGGTAAAAACCCCTCAAATCTGTAAAGTGCTCAGTGATAGGAGAGCAGTGGCAGGAGGAGCAGAGAGATGCAGAGAGAAGACATCTGAAGAGAAGGAGGAGACAATGATGTGAGGCAAACTTGCCATCTGGAGCTACGAACATTACTGCTGCAAACTGTGCAGGGGGGACCGCTACTTACCCAGTGTGCAACTTCTACCCGAGACATGGACGGTTTGTTGGCCATCATTTTACTGCTTCACCTGTCTGCTTTGGTGAGTTCATACCTGTCTGTCTGTCTGTCTGTCTGTCTGTCTGTCTGTCTGTCTGTCTGTCTGTCTCTCTGTCTGTCTGTGTCTGAAAGAGTTTGAAGACGTCACTTTGGGCTCTAAGAAATTGTGATGAGAATTCTTTCAAATTTTTGGGACATTTTACAGACAAAACAATGAATCAATGAATCATGAAAGTAATCAGCAGCCTTAATTATACTGTCTATGGGCTGAACTGCAGGCTGTGTTTAAAGAGAGGAGAGAGATCATTGAGAGAGAAAGAACATGAATGAAGCGTTTGAACCCCTGTTTTTGTTCCATTATTAGGAACACTTGTGGGTGCTTGAAAAATGTTTTGTTTTGTAGATTACATTTTTTTTCTCCAATTGTTGGAAATTAAATTGTCACAATATTTGACTTGTTTTTAATTTTTCTACTTCTAGCCATGATTGTGCTCTTCCCATAGAGATGCATAAACTCATGAAAATGTGACAGAAAAAACACCCAGAAACTGCTGAGGTTTAGACACGCAGCTCAACGATGGTAAATTCCAATCATCATAGATCTTTTACATTTTGTTCTCTCCATCCCTCCCTCACCCTAAATGATCACTATTTTTTTTCCTATTGACAAGTACATGTCTTCATGTTTTTATTGTACATCCAGCGCCAAAAATCAATGGGTGTGCACATAAAAGTTCTCCCAGCACACAGTCAAAATGATCCTTGTCAAGTATTTAAGAGCAGCTGACAATGACAATGACTTGATCGTTACAAGTAGATTGAGACTTGAATGCTGTGCGCTTCGATGTGCTCAAGGAATGTTGCAAATGTTTGTCATGAGAGTGTATTCAACTCTCTCAGTGAGTATTTTGCAAAATAATAAATAAATAATTTTTTGAAATGAAGATCATGGACTAGGATACATGGCTTAGGTCCTGATTGTGCTTTGGATATCCTTGTTAGAACCGTTTTTCTGCTGGAAGTGGAAGATAGAGAGGTGTCCTGGAAGAAGGACTGTGCTAACTTACTGTTTTAGTAAATTTTCATACCTTGACTTGACCTTATTGCATCTTACATAATATATCTGCATAAAAAGCTGTCTGTTTTATATCAGTGTAGACATGCCCTAACTGTCTCCCTTCTATCTCCACTACCAGCATGCAAATAGCTCTATATATATCCACGATGCATGTGATGAGCTAACAAAGTGGATGTACTGCAAGTGTCCCAAAAAATATGATGGATGTTATTAGTTTTGGATCCATGGTGTAAAGAGAGACAGAACATCACATAAATAAAATGTACAGATTTTACTTTATTTTAAAAAACTTCAAAGATTTGTTTGTCACGCACACAATTTTGGCCTCTGGTAGTCATGCTTGCAGCTTTCTCAAGAGCCACTCAGCTAAACAACTTCACACTCAACACTGACTGTGTAGAATTAGCCGTTTCATTAGCGACGTTTCATGATATGCGCGTGTTATAAAACCGTTGCGAGTCGCACACAGACATTAAAAGGGACCCTGTGTGTTTGGATGAGACGCGAGGGGCACGTGACAAAATGGCAGTATCTGACGACCTGGGATGAAAACGTGTTGGTATAACGTAACCTCACGATTATACATTTGTCAATAAATCTAACAATTCCTTTTTTTTATTATTCAATTAATATAACAACGTATTGATTATTTTTATTGTCTCAACTAAACTGATTTATTTTATGAATGACAATCAAAACTTTGAAAAAGATTTCTCTTTCTATACTTGGAGATGCCTCCTCCTCTTGTGTTCCCTTATTCTGTGGGGTTCCCCAAGGTTCTATTTAAGGTTCCCTGTTGTTTATCTTTTACATGCTACCCCTGAGGCAAGTGTTGCGTGGACATGCCATTGATTTCCATTGCTACGCGGATGACACCCAGCTGTATGTTCCTATAAAGCCTGACACCACAAATACATCCTGCATTATGTCCTGCTTCACTGAAATTAAATATTGGATGTCCAAAGATTTTCTGCAACTTAATGATTCAAAGTCTGATGTAATTATAATTAGGCTACCCCATGGCCCCAGTACTGGCAGCATTAACAATCTCTCCTCTAGTCTCAGTGTCTTCTTTTAAATCTCTTCTTAAAACTCACTTTTATCGTACGGCTTTCTTGTTACTCCTTTAACTTTTTATTTTGTTATGGACCTTATTTGGTTTTATAATATGTTTTTATTGTATAGCACTTTGTAACTCTGTTTTCGAAAGGTGGTATATAAATAAAATTATTATTATCATTTAAAGGTTTTTTATTACTCAAAAACACCCTAAGGTATACATTTAAACAATAACCAGTTACCACTGGGTAAGAAACCTTTTGACTGTAGCACATGTAATGTCTGCCACTGCACTGCGAAGTTCCAGCATCAAAAATTAAAGAAATATAATGTATTGATGAAAGCAGCTTAACACCATAACCATCCAACATAACATGGCTATGACTCTTAACCTTACTAATAATGACCACAGCATGAATGTCTTACAGGAAAACCTACAGTGATGGACAAAATAATAAAAAGAATAATAATATTAATAATAAATAGGGAGTGTCTGCTTTTCTCTTTACTTATTTCTACTCTTCTCTTAACTTCTGAGTTAATCTGTTTTCAACTCTTTACATAAGCAGTCAGTGTTAACAAAGTGGCACCAAAACAGAGATTTGTATATAAGAAACATTTCCAGGGTTGACTGCCATGGTGAAAAAACATTCAAACATTTTGAGCAGTATGGCTCACACGATGACAAAACAACTTTGTATTTTGGTGGCATTTGGTCGATCTCTTTTGGGTTAATAACTGCCCTTTGCAGACATGCAAAGAGTTGTGATGTCCAATGAAACATCAGTGACAATTGCACTTACAGTCGAGAATTTTAAGCCTGTTTCAACCATTGACATAAATAAAGATGGACGACGCATCTCACACGGAGCCAGAGGCTGCGCAGCAGTGACCGCGCACCCTGTTTTTAAAGCATTAAATAACTAATTAAAACCAAACTGATCATAAAAATTAACACTTGAACATAGATCAGCGTGATAAGAACTACCTAAAACTACAGAAACCATCTTTGGGAAAAATGTATTTAAGGTGTACTGCAGCCAGCCACCAGGGGGTGATCGAGAGATTTTGGCTTCACTTTTGGGGAGCTCTCATATTGTCCATCTTTATATACAGTCAATGGTTTCAACAAATTAGCCAAAGCGAATGAGAAAAGCTGTAAAAGCGAGACACTTTTATGATATTGTCAGTCCCAGTATATCTCTGCTCTGATTGAAACCCAGCTGAAGTCTGATGAGACACCTGGTGTCGGATATATAAATGATGTTGATTGCAGAAAATGATTACTCACAAAAGGCACGCATAAACCTTTTCCCACACATAAACTGGTATTTATAGAGGAATGTGCGGTGAGAGTGTGTTCACCTCGCACAGTTTTCAAGAGATGGCAGAGATAATGATGATGTTATGGAAAGGAACAGATGATTAAAAAGCACCACTGAGATGAGTCATGTGTAGTCAGAGTGCAACACTTTCATGTTGGTGAATGAACTGTAGCCTGTATGAGCTGCTGCAGGAGCTTCAGACTGAAAACAGACACAAGGACAGTGGTGGAATGTTATGAACTACACAGTATTTACTAAGCACTGCACATTACCAGATACTTGTACTTTATTTGACTATTAAAACTAATATTTCTACTCCACTACATCTCAGAGGCAGATATTGTACTTTTTACTTTACAACATTTGTCTGACAGTTTTAGTTACTTTTCAGATTACAATTTTTCATACCCTTCCTGTCCAGTGTAAACCATGTATCTCCAGATGTTTTGAATATTTTAAATGTGTCTGATTAACTTATGGATAAAGTGTCCCTGTATGTGTTGAGAAAATTCTCATATTTCCTAAGCTAAATAAACTCTTTTGGCTTAGCTGGAAATGCATCATCACAAAGCTCAAAAATAGGGGGATCTTACATAATATGACGCATTGCTGTAGATTAAACTAGCCAACATTATATAAAGGAGATAAAATGAGCTCAAACCTTTAACATCTACAGCAGTAAAATAAAACATACACATTAATACAGCAGTAATATTAATCCAAAAAACATCAGATTTAGTAATAAAACACTGACACTGATGTGTGTGCCATCTAGTTCCATTATATTGGAGAGAAGGCCGACATCTTTACAGCTGATATCTCCAAAACTGAGCAACTCACACCAAAACTATCCAGATGATAAACAGAACTACAGGTAAGTTTTAGGTGTGAACAGCAACATGACCCCAGAGATGTGAGATGGATATGCTCTTCTCTCTGCAGTTGGGAGGCGGTGCAGACAGCGTCCCACAGCTCAGACGCCAGAAGAGACACTGGGTTGTCCCAGCAAAGAAGCTTAAAGAGAACGTTGACTACAGCACAGGAGGCCATGTCGCCAAGGTAAGAAGTTCCCCCATATCATGTCACCTCTTTGTATTCACGTGTGACTATTAGGCAAAAAGTTCAGTAGTAAGTATCAACACTCACAACACAGTCTAGTCCACATGAAAGGGTAGGTCTATTGTTATTTCAGACCTTATATGGAAGTTGTCGGCATCATGACAATGATAAATTGGACAATTTCATTGATTATTTTAGCATTTTAGCTCAGTTGTAAGAATAAAATGTTGGCACTGTATCACATACAAAACGTTAGTTTGGTAAGTTTCACATCAAGTTAATGTGTTACGTGAGCTGACACCTGATACCTGCGCGAGACGGCTTCCGAGCAAGAGACCAACGTCCAAGACCATCTCAACCAACCAACAAATCAGGTCACTTTAGTGAACATTTTGTAGTCGTCTTTGTGGCACCAAAAGCTTCAGATATTTTGAACGACATGTCAGGAAAGTTTCCAGCTATTTTTGCAAAAATAAGAAGGGTATGAGCAGGTTAAAAAAAAAAAAGCGAGGTCTTCCACATGTCCCTGCGGCTGTGGGATATACCCAAAGCTCATGGCCATAGGTGAGGGTTGGAACTCAGACCGACTGACTTTGCCTTCTGGCTCAACTCCCTCTTCACCGCAACGGTCCGCAACACCCACATTACAGCTGATGCTGCACAAACCGCCTGTCCATCTCATGCTCCATTTTCCTGTCACTCGTGAACAAGACCCCAAGATACTTAAACTACCTCGCTTGGGGCAGTAACTCACCCCCAACGCGGAGGGAGCAATCCACCGTTTTCCGGCCGGTGAGAACCGCTTCACATTCGGCTGCAAACCACCCCAGTGCATGCTGAAGGTCACAGGCTGATACAGCCAACAGAACCATGTCATCTGCAAAAAGCAGACGCAAAAAGAGCATGTTTACCATTGTGTTACATCACATTTTCTTCTTCACATTTTCAAGAAGCTAATGAAGTTTTTTAGCCACTCAGGCAGTGAAACCTTCAACCAAGGTTTAGTGGATGCTTTCCTGCGAGCCAACCTCAGAATAGCTTCTTTGTAGTTGGGGCACTTTTCCACTCTCCATAAATACACATGAGTATATAGGACAGATCGTAAAGTTCCTCTTTAAAGGAAATGTCTGCTGGATCCATGATTGGCCAGTTCTGTCAAGGCTGTGCCAGGAACACTAGGGAACAGGGGCAGGAATTATGCAGACAGAGTAGGTTCAGTCTAGCAATATTTATTGAGAAACAAAAAACACAAAGGCTTCGGGGGTGTCAAGGCAGGCAGAGGTCAAAACCAGATATCAGTCCAAACAGGCAAACAAATCCGACAGGGGCAAAAGCAAAATCCACAATCCAAAAACACAAGCAAAGTCCAAAAACACTCGGAAGAACACAAGAAAAATGCAAAGACGAAGGCACATGGGTAACATGACGAACTGGCAGAGACAAACATGAACACACCAACTTAAATACACAAGGGAAGGTTAACAAGAAACAGGTGAAACCAATCAGGGCGGAGCAGCCAATCACAAAGGAGGGAAAGGAACAAAGACAGGAAATGTAAAGCGGAACAAGACACACAAGGAAAGAACTTTCAAAATTAAACAGGAAATAACAAGAGACTCAAAACCATAATACAGACAGTAAACACGGAAAAATAAACTAGAACTCAACACCATAACACAAGAAATAACTGAAACCATGACACACGTTGTGTTTTATTAATGTTTTAAATGTCAGACCTTTTTGGGAATTGGAATAAGGCAGTTCAAAATGGTAGCATATTTTCTGACAGCACAAAAAGCATATTTATGAGAATGTAAGCTACTCTTTTCTTGCAGCCCAGTAACTAGGATGGATGGATGGATTTATGATGTGCCATGCAACAATATAATATTTAATAAATACATAAAGATAAATAATTTTCTTTGTGTTAAAATCCAAACTCGAAAAAAAAGGTATATAAAAATATTTAAAATCCATAAACAAGACTTGAGGTTTAAACAAAATTGGTTTGCAGAGTTCTTACTGTGTTGACTTAATTGTTGTTATTGTTCTGATTTTCAGATCAGGTCAGACTGGGATAAAAGGAAGACTATGTACTACTCTCTGCTGGGTCACGGGGCCAGTAAAGAACCAGTGAACCTGTTTGTTGTGGAGGAGACCACTGGACTGGTGTATGTCCGAGGAACACTGGACCGAGAGGAGAGAGAAACTTACTTTGTGAGGACACAACTCAACACACAGCTTATTCTACTCAATGATCAATAATCAATAGTATGGGATTCTCAACCTTCTGTAACTTAAGGCCCATTTCTGATTGCTTGTGAATTGCCATTTGAAGATGTGTTTTTTTTTTTTCCTGTTTTCCTTTCTTCCTTGTCAACAGCTGTCAGGTGTGGCCACATTTAGTAACGGCAGTGTGGCTGAAGTTAGAATAAACCTGAGGTTTGATGTGGAGGATGAGAACGATAATCCTCCTGTTTTTGTTCTGGCACCTCCAGCTACAGTGTATGAGTCCAGTCCAGCAGGTAAAAAAAATGTTGTTTTCTGCCACCAACACTCAAAATACTAGATTCAAGTTTCATCCGGTCTACTACAGAAGAGAAATGAGCCAAATCAAATTCAGTCCAAACTATCATGTCTCTAAATCGGTCATTTCTTACATAACTTGCTGCACTGGCAAACAGAGAGAACTGATTCAAGTTCCAACTCTGCTTCCTGAATTATAAATCCTGCACTTGTACAAAACCGAGACTTATGTGTTTCAATAACTTCATCGTTGTTCTAGCAGTTTAATGGATGTTTGTCAAGTTATCTGAAGAAAGACGCTGATATTTTGTCATATTGCCATCAAATCTGCTGTTGATATTCATGGTCCTCAGAGGTTACACATGTGCTAATTTGGACACTTGATGAAATTTCCTCTTTGCACCACTCTTTGGACAGACGTGCCATTTGTAGCTGAGCTACTCCACTGATAAAGCTGTCATAATAGCAAAATCATGGCTATGTTGTTCTTGAAACATGTAACTGTAGGTTGTTATGAACTTTGCTGTATCCAGACTCTTCAGTCAGACCGGTGACAGAGCATCAGGCTACAAGTCTTTTTCAATGAAAGCCAGCGACATGAAGCCAGAAACTGATGCCCCACACTTGTTGCTGCAACAACTCTACATACAACTCAAAGTTCAGAGGCCTCAACTTTTTTCAGCGCTTCAATGATGCGGTGACTCATCAACCAATCATGTCTTTTTGTTTTTCCGCTCACCTCTCCCTTCAATTCCTGTTTCCTGTAAACAATGGAAGAAAAAACATATTAGCCTGTTAGCCAATTCCCTGTCCTATTTAACCCCCTGCAGCTTGGCAGAGGGTGGCAGCTATCACTGGAGTACCAGGTATATATCGATATCTAATGTGTTATTTAGCCAGCTTATGCCAGTGCTTTGCTAGCTTTCTGTGTATTGCGGTGCACACGGCAATGTAGCTGACCTGTCTGGCCGTTTTTTAGCTATGTCACCAGTAGTGTGAACACAGCATGAGGAGTCCATCAAACACACACATGTTGTTGCAGTTGGTCAGACATGGCGACCCTGCATCGACTCTGAAAATCCGTCCAAATGGCAAGAGAGAGGAGCTTTACAACAATGTAATCTGTTAATGAAAAAGCTGCTCAATGTTTTCTTCCTCTACTTTTTGTTCAGGGACTCTGGTTGGTGTGATTACAGCTACTGATGCAGACAAGGCCAACTGTTCCCATTCAAAGATCGCCTACAGCATCAAGAAGCAGGAGCCCTCTGATGGCACAGACCTCTTCTACATAGACAGACACACGGGATCCATCTACGTCAAGGAAAACACCTTAGACAGAGAGGTCAGCCAGATGCGTGTGGTGGAACCATTCTGCTGTACATCTGGTTCAAGTTTCATGCCTTACATGAATTATGATACATTTGTGGATGGTTGATAGGATTGTTGAGCTCATCTCTCATTGGATGATAAACCTGTATTGTGTCTCTGTTATCCACAGAAACAAAGCTCTTACATCTTAACAATTAAAGGAGTTGATATGGACGGAGCTCCTGGAGGCAACACAGGCACCGGGACGATGCATGTCATAGTAATGGACATCAATGATAACAAACCTACGCTGGAAAAAGATGAGGTATCAGCTCTGACTTTGTTTCCAGATATGAAACTAGAAGAGTACCCTTAGTAGAGTACAGATCTCTGCCAGGTGTGTCTGGGGGCAAACTGAAGCAGTTGTTGATCACTTGCGTCTCCTACCGGCCGGTTAAGAGGAGTGAGGAGTCAACAGGCGACATAAAACAGAGCAGTCCATAAAATAGTTTTTTCTTTTTTTAATTGTGAACCACTGAAACAACGTGTTCTCATCCCAGGTTGTCACATACCAACGTTTTGTCAAGCGCCCCTCGCGTCTTATCCAGATGCACAAGGTACCCTTTGGTGTCGCCGGTCAACACGCTAAGCCTTCCCTGATGCACAACAGGCCCTTTGGCGTCCTTGACCGGTCTTCCCTTTAGTGTCTCTAGACAATGTGTCCAACATGTTTTACCCTGACGCACAAGGTCGGTGATGGTGATGACACAAAACATCGATGACGTTTGGTTAAGTTTAGGTTGACTCTGCTCTCCTGGTTGAAAGTCATGAATGTACACAAAAGATGCACGATCCCCTCCATGTCCATGTTTACAAATGGTGGAGATATTAAAACATTTTTAATTTCTCAAAGCAGTGTGTAAACCCTCTCTAATATTCCTCCACTGTGTCTACATACTGTGTGTAGCTGGTATTTCCAGTTATCTACCTCCAACAACTACATATTGGACCTTCCCATCTCGCTACTGTCAACAACTGACCCTCTGCCTGTATATAAAACAATTCAGTTATCTACAACTCCTCATATATGTATTGTACTTAAAACGATAGTTTGACATATGGGGAAACATACTTTCATTTAAGGTGTTAGGGGAATGAATATAATATTCATAATAAGCTATTCAAAGTGATAATGGGAAAACTTCCTTGCCTGTGCTGTGCTGGTGTAGTATGCAGGTAGCATTGTGGAGAACACAGCCAACAGGGAGGTGATGAGGTTCAGTGTGCTGGATGCTGATGAGGAGAAAACTGACAACTGGCTGGCTGTTTTTGAAATCGTCACTGGAAATGAACACGAGACGTTCAGCATAAAGACAGATCCCGATACCAACGAAGGAGTTCTGATGCTGGAAAAGGTAGAGCTGTGTATACTGCAGCACATTAACAGCTGATGTGTGTGTGTGTGTGTGTTATATAGGAGAAGCATTTCTTAATTTTCAGTGGGACATGTTGAACAGAGTCCTGTGAGAGTAAACTGATGTGCTGATGTGTGTTTTATTCTTCCAGCCTGTTGATTTTGAGGAACATCCTGATATAAAGCTGGGAGTGGTGGTGTCCAATGTTGCCCCAGCTGTGGGGGATGGAGGTGGTGATGGTGGGGGTCAAGGAGAAGAAGGAGGAGGAGAGGGAGGTGGAGAAGGAGGGTGGGGGGAGGGAGGTGGGGATGGAGGAGGAGGAGGTGCAAATATTGAACTTGCAGCTGGGGCTGGTGCTGGGGCAGGGGCTGGTGCTGGGGCAGGGGCTGGTGCTGGTGCTGGTGCTGGGGCTGGGGCTGGTGCTGGAGCTGGTGCTGGGGCAGGGGCTGGTGCTGGAGCTGGTGCTGGGGCAGGGGCTGGTGCTGGTGGAGGG
>JBBPCS010002613.1:0-13283 GCA_037974645.1 Hollardia meadi
GGTGTGATCTAATCTAACAGAATCTCCGTGAGAAATGTCATGAAGATAGTTTCAGTATGAATTTGCCTTGTAATCATATTTTTTGGATAAACTCATGTAGTCATTAACACTAAGTGAGCCCACTAATAAACTTTACATAAACATAAAGCTCAAAATAAGTTCAGTTCAGCAGACCTGAAGGACAGCAGGGGAAAAGAGCCATGAAAATTCTGGGCCTTCTGATAGGTTAGGTTAGGTAAATGTTGGATTAAGTTTGCAGCTGTCATTGCATTTATGTAAATATCAATCTACGCATTTGTGAATATTTTTCTCACGGGTGTGAATATTTTCTACGAGTGAACATTTCAACATATTAGTTCAGATTTTTGTTCTACAACTTCTCACATCCTATTATAGGAGTTCTCACATCAAGTCTACAAGCTCTCGCATTTTGCAACATATTTACCTTCATAGAAGTCCTAGCTCTAATAGTCACAGTTCGCCACTGTGTGTTAAAAATAATTGTTTGTGTGTGTGGTTAAGAATCAGCATGTTGGTCAGTGTCAGGGTGAATGCAGCTGGGCATTCACTGAAGGGAAACAGGAGTGAAATCAAGATGCTGACCCCTTTTAAAATCCCCACTGCGCGCTGTGTAATGTGAAAGACCAGCTAATCCCACCTCTAATCACTGACAGAGCCCCACTACCCCACAAACACACACAAGCACACACGCCCATCTTGTTGGGTTGCAATTTGGGGCACCTGTATTTCAGAGAGACAACAGAGTCTAGTTAGTTAGTTTAGTTTATTGTCCTTTTTTGAAATTCTCTTTGTGTCTGCAGCCACTGTCAGACAACCACAACAAAACAAAAGACATTACAATCGAAGACAAGATAATCTAATGTAAGTATATCTGTGCTAGCAAAGTTCAAGCTACATGAATTACATTTACTCAACCTGCCTTATAAAACACGCACGCGCACACACACTGACGTGTATGCACGTGTCAATCTTTTGCTAATACACAAACTACAACGTATGATCTTTATGTATACATGTGATTTTTGACAACTGTCTTATTTTGCTGTCATTTAATCTTTAGTGGAGTCTATATAATGCATCCAAACAGTCACACTAATAAAGAAACTTGTGTCAGAATCAGTCTGAAAAGCAATAAGACATAACACATTATAAATATTCTTACCTTTATCAGCTGATGTGATCAATCCTCTTAATCTGTAAGGCAGGACCTTCTCAGCGCACCTGAGTTCCCTGAGTCATAAAGTAATCACTGACACACAAACACTTGTGATTATGATCAGGAGAACGTGCTGGGAGGTGGGAATAATGGTGACTTGCATGTTGGGAGGTGCTGGACAAGACCTTTGCAGTGTGTGTGATCCACAGTCCAGGATCAGTGGGTGTTGTTGGGGGGGCCGGGCATTTGATGGGAGGTTACATAAGAAGCTGGCCAGGTCTCCGCTTAGTCTTCATATGGATGTGGACAGTCACTAGCTCCTTTGTGTCTTTTTATTGATTGAAGGATTCAGTTGGAGAAAGGAGCCGTAGTTGACACACATAGCAGTCATGGCAGGTGAGTCCCCGTCTATACTGGGACCCTCAGGAACCCATCCTCACATTTTAGGATTTCTTTTCCTTGAAGCTTTAGAGGAATATTCTTTGCAATTTTTTTTTTTAACAATTATTATTTGCTTCATGCATATGAGCTTATAATATTCAAATATTTGCATCAAACCAACAATTTTTGCAGTTGAATGTATTTTAACTGTTTATCTGCACAAACGTTTCAAGAAAAAAAAGACATTTACATAATGTTTGACTTATGATATTCATTTCTGCAGACAAAGGCAAGGAGAAGTTCAAGTCACGTGTAAGTCTTAATGTACTGTCTCTTGTATTTTACAAAAATGCAGATATTTATTGTTTAGTGCTCTGATACCTATCAAAAAAGTATTAAAAAATCAGTGTAGATAATAAATAATAAAAAGACTTAATATTGCTTGTACATTTAGTGAGTGTTAATTGGCAGAATCTGCAAACAAATGCCGTCTATGTGATGATATAATAGTAGTGATAATATTAGTGGTATAATAGTTTTTCCTTTCCCTATAACAGGGGACAATCTTGGGCTACCCAATAAGCATCTTCTTCATTGTCATCAATGAGTTCTGTGAGCGTTTCTCCTACTATGGCATGCGAGGTGAGTTGGTTTGTTTTTGGATCTGATGCAGTTTATACAATTTTCTTTTGGGTCACAAAACTGCTTTATTCACAAGATGTTTAATTTCTCTTTACCTCACCTGCACCCAGTGGTGGTAGTAGGTACTGTAGATGTACTTAAGTACAACTTTAAAGTGCTTATATTTTACTTGAGTATTTCCATTTTGTGTGACAGCTAACGTTTCTTTTCAGATTAAGATTTTACACACAAAATGTATGATCAGTATATTAATTCAGTGGTGAAAGAATATTCAGAACCTTTACTGAAGTAAAAGTACCAATACAACAATGTAAAAATACTGTATTACGAGTAAAAATTCTGCATTAAAAAAAAGAAGTATTATCACCAAACTACTTTAAGTATCCAAAGTAGTACTCGCTATGCATAAAAATAGCTCCTGTGAGTTTTCAACTGCTTTATGTACAGTCAGGTAGTCCTAAAGGCAAAAAAGTTCTGCTACACAAATTTATTTTCATTTTCTGGACTTTTCTATAGTATATTGCTTTTTTGTCAAATATTTGATCTTTTGAGCCTCTTTGAGCCTCCAACAGCTAATTGAATGAAACGATGTGAGAAGTTGCAGTGGAAGTATAGTATAAAGGAGAAGAATAATGGAAAAGTACCTCAAAATTGTGAAAGTGCATTTCCTGAGTAAATGATGCATTGTTACAGATTAAACAGTATATGCAAAAACTAGCTTCACCTCTACCAACTACAACTTTTAAAATGCTGCCCAGACATTAACCCAACCATAATAACATCATATATAATATAACAATTACAGGGGTCATTTTTACGCATGTCTAATTTTACTTTTAAAAGTATAAGGACATTTTGCTGATGCGTCTGCACTTTTACATGGTCTGCAGCTGTGCTGGTGCTGTACTTGAAGTACTTCCTGAGGTGGGATGATGACTTCGCCACCACTATCTACCATACCTTTGTGGCTCTCTGCTACCTGACACCCATCCTGGGAGCCATTATAGCTGATTCATGGCTCGGCAAGTTCAAGTGAGTTTCGAATCCTGCAAATCTTTTGCCTGCAAACAAATGAAAAATGCATGTTATCTTGCAGTTTGCATATAAAAAAGGCAGCAAAATTAAGCTGTAATTTGCTTTCTATACTGTTGTAGTAGATGTTTCGCTTCCGTATGCTTGTGTGTAGTGTTAGGGTCAAAATATATCTATATCAGCCGTTCAATTTCATCCTTGGATTTTTGACCCTTGTCTATATTATCTTTCTGATGTACACCTGTTCAACTCTTCCTCCTCCTCCTCCTCCTCCCTCTGCACAGGACTATTGTTTACCTGTCCATCGTTTATACGGTGGGACAGGTTGTCCTGGCAGTAAGTGCTATCCATGACATCACAGATACAAACAAGGATGGCATCCCCGACAACATGACCTTCCACGTGTGAGTTGAACACACTCAGATCAGTGTGACAGCAGCACAACAGGTACACAGATACACATATGTATTGACATTGTCTCTGTGCTGTGTTTTGCCCTCAGATCTCTGTCCATGGTGGGTCTGATCCTTATTGCCCTGGGAACAGGAGGCATTAAACCCTGTGTGGCTGCCTTTGGCGGAGACCAGTTTCAAGACCATCAGGTTAGATGTCAACCAAGCACATGCAC
The DNA here is from genome assembly GCA_037974645.1 of Hollardia meadi. NCBI lineage: Eukaryota > Metazoa > Chordata > Actinopteri > Tetraodontiformes > Triacanthodidae > Hollardia > Hollardia meadi. The sequence continues at coordinate 3,861 of JBBPCS010002613.1, forward strand.
ACAGATTATAAAGGAGGAGACAAAATGATACAAAACACCTACAATCTGGTGAAAGCACAATACATTCAGAAAGAAATAAAGACAGACCTTATCTTGTAATTCAGACCTCTGTGTCTCATAAATATGGCTTATTTCCTCAAACTGAAAACTATTAGGATAATTTTCTCCTAATTATGATCTTGATCATAATTTAGTAAAATCATTAGGACCCTGATCTTGTAAATATCTTGTAATTATGAGATCCGGAGATAGTTTTCTGTTTATATTGAGATCTTTTCTCGTAATTGTAGAAAAAGGAGAACCAGATGATATTATTATGAGACAGTTTTCTCATAATTGTGAGATGGTTTTCTTGGAATTATGAGATCCAAGTTGTCTCATAATTACAGTATCAAGATTACTCTTAATTACATCTCATATGATTAGATAGTTTTTTCATAGTTGAGAGAGTTTTCTCATGTTTTCTCATATCTTGCAATATGAGAGAACTTTTTCATATCTTTAAGATGGTATATGTTATAATTATGAGCTACCGAAGCTGAGAGGAAGAGATGTGGTCTCCATTTCTATTTATTTGGCGAATGCAATTTGCTTCCATCAAATAAAGCTTTTCTTTAAGATTTTAACCATGAACTTTACAATTTATTTAGTACAAATATGAGACAAATCTCATAAAAAACAAATCTCAAAACCATTTTGTCACTTATCTTAAAATAAGTTTGGTAAGTCTACATCAGACAGGTGCTGACCGATAGGATCTTTTTGTCATGTTATTGAATGTTATTGCAGGTTTGAAGCTGTTTGTCTTATTTTTATCCAATTTGTTATTTGTGTATATAGGAGGGATTTAAAATGCTGTTAACACATTCAATACAACAATTCAATACCACAACCTAGAGCCTCAAACATTCACACAGAACTGATTGAACACCTCACAAGTAATGCACACACACAGCACATGCAGGACACGAGTATTACTTGTCTTTCTTGCACACATCCAGACACACAGCAATTAAAAAGATGACTCACTCAGCTATCGATGGCACCTCGTCAGCACTTCTTATATCTCTGTTTCTTTCCAGATAGTTGTTTATTAACTAATAACCACAGGTCCATCTGCCTGTTCAAGGCCAGGGACAAAGATTACCCCACAATATTAATGACTCTGGTGACATGAGATTTTATGTATGACTTTGGGAAAATGCATCCAATATAATCGATGCATATAATGTATATCAGAGCTTTTTTTCTACGACTTGTTTAACTTCCTGTGTCCTACAGGAGAAGCAGAGAGGCACCTTCTTCTCCATCTTCTACCTGTCCATCAATGCTGGCAGTCTGCTGTCCACTGTCATCACACCCATCCTTAAAGGTAAGCTGAAGTTGAGCACATAGCATAAATTAAGAGAATGATATCACATATTGAATTTAAAAAATGTGTCTGTGTGTGCTGTGTTTTCCAGCTAAGGAGTGTGGTATTCACACCCTGCAGCAGTGCTACCCTCTGGCCTTTGGTGTCCCCGCTGCTCTCATGTTTGTAGCTCTGAGTAAGAACACTTTTTTTTAAAGTCTCTTTTGACTGCAATGAACAGATCAGTGCTACTTTCAAATAAGGCACATTTTTATTAAGCGTTAGTTAGTTGTAGTTAAAAACGTTTCTCCATTGTCAGCTTACTCGTGCTACTCAGCATATAAAAATAGTTGTATAATGTCTTCTGAAGTTCTGGAGGAGCTTTGTCAATTCTGAGAAAAAAAACCCTGATGATGTCACAGTGATGTCATCAGGGTTATCTCAGCTTGGGCTCGGAGAATGCAAATTTTGAACAGAGAGCCTCCGTTAAAAACTGGAGTTGGAGTTTGAAAAACGTGGGCATTTACCAGGCAGAGATGGTCTAATGAAATATGCAACTTGCATAATGGCAATTGTAGGATCCAGTGTTTTTAAAAAAATATTGACCCATAAGAAGAAAAAAAAAAACAAAAACCTAAAAGTCAAGATATGTCAGCTTCTATTTCTTTAAATTTGTCTTCCCAACTTAATGACAGTGCTAAATCACTGGAGTGTCCCTTTAATAATTGCTCGATTAATGCTTTTTATAGATAAGAGAAAAGTCATTTGTACAGGTAGTGCACAAAGCAAAAGTTTATTTACTGCCAATAAACTAAATTGCTGCAATTTAAAAACACTTGTTTGCCCCTATAAATATCTGTAGTGCATATAAGATAAGCAGATGACATTCTAACAATGAAGTTTATTTTAATGATAACTTCCAGCTGCTGTTTTCACAAATTGTCAAATGTTAATATCTATAATAATATCTGCTGTGTGTGTGTGTGTGTGTAGTTGTGTTCATTGTTGGAAGTCCTTTGTACAATAAGACTGCCCCTCAAGGCAACATCATGGTGAAAGTCTGCAAGTGCATCGGGGTAAGTGGCTCCTTGGCCTGTTTCTCCAAAAGCTTTCAGCTTCAAAATGCATTTGAATGGTTTGAAATAACGCCTAGCAACATCACATTTATTTCAACATTTATTATTGAATGTTATGAACCATCAGTTACAGTTTGGGTAACAAAATGCATTGCATTTAGAGGAAAAATTCCCATTGAAATGTCCTTTCTGCTATCTGTAGTTTGCACTCAAGAACCGCTTTAGGCATCGTGCTCCTGAATACCCTAAGAGAACCCACTGGATGGACTGGGCTGAGGAGAAATATGATGTAAGTGCAGTATACATGTGCAAGTATAAGCATGTCCAAACAGCACAGTCATGGATGTAAAAATCATAATCCTTTTCTTTGGTCGGTTCCAGAGACTCCTGATCGCGCAGGTCAAGATGGTTGTTAAGGTGCTGTTCCTCTACATCCCTCTGCCCATGTTCTGGGCTCTCTTCGACCAGCAGGTAACTAGCAGCTTTCTCCTTGACCTTTGCTGTTTGTAACTGTGATTAATAGCAAATTTAAAAATAAAAAAAAATAGGTAATGCATACAGACTAAAGCAAAGTTGTGTCTCCTGCAGGGCTCAAGATGGACCCTCCAGGCAACCAACATGGATGGCAACTTTGTAAGTGTTTAATTTAGCATTTTTGCTTGTCACACGTTGTGAGCTCAAATGTCAGAAAAGACTGTTTTGTAAATGAGCTTCTCTCTGTCTCCTTCCTTTCTTCAACAGGGAGTTCTCATTATCCAGCCTGAACAAATGCAGGTAAGACCCTTGTGTTGATGACACTTTTATCACTTTGTTGTGTTGTTTCTTGCTTGTATATGCAGTTAACATGAACCTTTAGAATAGGCTTTAAAAGAGTGACTTGCCTGTTTCTCCACCAGACTGTCAACCCTATCTTGATCCTGGTTTTGGTTCCAATCGTGGACAGTGTGATATACCCACTGGTTAACAAGTGTAAATTGAACTTCACGTAAGTTTATTTTTTATGTATGATGCATCTGTGCTGTTACATTGCTTTAATCCTTGAGGGTCTTTTTGATAAATGTCGCCAACTTTCTACATTGTATGCATTCAGTTTCATTTTTGTCTTTCAAACTGTCCTTACCCTACAGCAAAGTATAAATCTACCACAAACCCAAAACACAAGAAAAATGACACAGGGGCCTATAAAAATTTAGAAAAAAACCCTGAGGATATCTCAGGTAGGGGAAAGGGAGAGGGGAGTAACAATTCAATAAAAACCCAGGAGAAAAACGATCAGGAAGATGGAATTATAAGTACAAAACCAAGAATTTATTACCAAATTAAGTAAAAGTAAAGCCATATTTATCAACAAAAAAAGTTCAATAATTAAAAGAAGCTGATCTAAACTACACTTCATAATAAGTACTTAAGTTTAAGAAAAGTTAAATCAAACTAAAAGAACTAGACAACAAACACACACACACACACACACACACACACACTATACTCTACTCTGTATTGCTAATTAATTCATTACTTATTTATACACAAGGTTATTATTATAATTGTTTAAAAAAAACAAAACATTACCAAACATTCTAAAATGTCCTGGTTACAACTACTTTATAGTAAGTTCCAAACCATTTATTAATTGTTTATACTGGCTATAGATACTAAATAGGAAGATAAAGTGTTGCTTTTAAGTTTTTTGATATATTTTATTAGTGTAAGTAGAAGTCTTGCACTTCTCTATTTTAAATCATTGCTTCATTTTATCCTTGTGTTTTATTCTTACATTTCTGTGTATTTTAATTTCTGTTTGTTGTAAAGCACTGTGTGTTGTTTATTAGAACGTTTGTAACAGTTGTTTGTGTGTGTGTGCGTTTCTGCAGTCCGTTAAAGAGGATGACTTTGGGGATGTTCCTCGCTGCTCTCGCGTTTGTCGCCGCTGCCCTGGTCCAGATACAGATTGATGTGAGAATAACACACATATAAACATACACTGGCCAACTTACCTGCACATAACCTTCCTCGTATAAAGCATAATTCGCTCACGCCAACGGCATGTCTCTTCCAGAAAACCCTGCCGAAGTTCCCATCAAGCACTGAAGGCCAAGCGAAGTTCATCAACATGGTTGACAGAACGCTCAACATCAAAGTTGGACCCTACGGATTCACTTTGGAGCCTTTCACGGTACCCCAGTCAACATAAGACACAGACACTAACTATCCAAATGTACTAAAAGTAAACAGGTCTGTTTCTGAGGCACCATACACTAAAAGTTGGAGGACAAACTGATATCATCTTTTCTCCTACAGGCCAATGAGGATTACCTGACCTTTGATGAACCATTTGAACTGAATCTGGGGCCTGATGCCTCACACGTAGTCAGTTTAGTGGATGGCACCCGGAATACCCTGGTCATCATCCAGGATGGGGACATACCCAGGTTTTTACAGGTGAGTACGCCCAGCCAGATAGGCTTAAAGTCCAACTGAAACAATTATTATTATTTCTTGTCTGCTACACATAGGGATGGGCCTGATAGCAATGTATTTATTCTGAATCTATCCCTTCTTTCCTTAGATCGTTTCAGATCGAGAAAATATGTACTGTTTTTATTTATATCTATTTCATACCAAAGCCACACAGATTTTATTGTGCTGAAATAATAATGTCGGGCTTTCACCACATACAGTATTTTGTGTCTAATCTGTGACATTCACTGGAGCTCTGCTGAACCATTTTTCCTTTTGCTGCGTTTGTTTATCATTCAGCAAATGTCAGCTCAGACATTTCTGCATGCAAGATGCACTTAACATTACCTGAAGATGAAATGGTTGCTGCACTGCTACAAGTCACATACTCTGGTGTGTTGGATCAAAGAGTACGGTTTAACACAGGCTGAGGACCAACACAAGTTCTTACTTTAACAAGCTGGATGCTAAAAAATGGGATTTGATTTCAGTTGGACTATATGTTTCCTTTACTCATGGATTATAACACATTTAACTCAAGTTATAAAGACGTGGAGACTAAAGTATCTCTCTATCCCCAGTTCCCAGACATCACATCAAAGCCGGAACAGGGCGCTAATGCCATCAGGCAAGTTTCAAATAGTTTGTTTGTTGTTTATTTAGCTTTGTTTATCTATTAGCTATTAGCTAGGCTGTCGTCATAAACAAATGAGCAACAAGCAATTTTTATTTTGACTCAAGTTCTTCAGCTAACTTGAAGTAGATCCACCCCTTAAACTTGTACTCAATCAAGAAGACGGATTTTAAGTTGAGTATTGTCACTAAGTTTGGTCAAGCAGACTTGGTCAATGCCAGACTTTGTAACTTATAAAGGTAAATGCTAAAACACAGTGTGTTAACGTTGTCCACAGTACAGAAGAGGTATAAAGTCAGTAAACTGACCGAGTAATGTCATTTATGCAGAAATATCAACATTAGCTAACATTAGCCACCATAAGCTACTGGTAATACCAGACCAACTAAGGCTGTATCAGCAAATCCTATGTCTTATTGATTATAACTTCAACTTTTGATTTGTAAGAAGAATGTGTCTAATGTTGTTTCAAATGTTGCATAAACTCACTTTAAGACTTTTGTTTTCTCACCTATTGTGTGCTGAATTCTCCTTTTCCAGATTTTTTAACGGCTATGGCTCAGTTATGAATGCAACAGTGGGCGAGCTGGTCTTTGGGGACACCGTCACCAGCAACATGTCAGGCTATGTTGCGGTACCACAGGGAAAGTAAGACTGATATTTCTTTATATATGTCACATGCAATTGTACGTAAAAATGTCCTCGTTCCGACGGGTGTTTTTCTTGTTATGTCAGGGCAGAGTTCCGGATCATGGATGAATTTGGACAAGATTGTGTCTACACCCAAGAGCTGGGCTTCGGCAGCTCTTACACCTTGATCATCAAGTCAAATTTCACATTCGGAGAACATGTAAGTCATGAATAGATTTTGAGTCACAGTAAAGATTGAATATAACTTTTTTTTTTGATTGAGGTAACACATCTGGATACCTGTTTGTGTCCTGTAGTGCTCAACCAGCATCCAACCAGTGATGGACATCAGTCCTAACTCCTTCAACATGGCTTGGCAGATTCCTCAGTATTTCCTCATCACTGCAGGAGAGGTGGTCTTCTCTGTCACCGGCCTGGAGTTCTCCTACTCACAGGTAGATCGTGCTTTGCTTACATATATGACAAGACTGCTAAAGCAGTTTGGAAACAACCGAAAACACAAATAACAAAAATGGCATAGGGAGGCAACGTCTCTCCCCTTCCAGTGGACCACCATGGGACCTTATTTCAGAAGAAATATGTATGGTAGCTAATGGTGCAATACATGCATGCTAGCTAGCTTACGGAACATGCTAACTAGCAGCTATTACTATATAGTGATTTTCACCTCTTTTGGTACTCTTTCTGTGCCAAGCTGACAACGAGAGATGTGCTTCATTGAGCTGTCTCACATAAAACTCAACTGTACTTTACTAACTGTACGACAAACGAAAACTTTCTCGAGTTGCAAAAATGATGTTTTAAATTGACAAATATATCAACCACCATACATATTTTGGCAAGACTTCACCTCTCTATTGGATAATGAAGTCTGTCCTAATGTTAACTAAAGAGATTGCCTACATATGTTTAGATGTCTTTTATAATTTGCTATAATATGCTATTCTTTTTGAATCTCCTTGTGCTCCTCAGGCACCCAGCAACATGAAGTCTGTGCTGCAGGCTGGCTGGCTGCTAACTGTTGCTGTAGGTAACATCATTGTGCTCATTGTCGCTGAGGTTGCAAAGCTCCCGGATCAGGTGGGTGGATTTTTCTTACATTAGTAGACACATATTGTCCTCACTGACCTTGGGAAGGTTCATTTTATGTTATATGAATGCTTGAAACGGAATGAAATTGCTTGTCATAGAACATAGATACGTAGATAAGGTGGAAAAGTACACTGTAAGTACACTTATAACCACTGTGACATTAGCAACAATATCTATCTTCTCTATATGACATAAAGCATATTATTGAGTGCTAAGCTTAAATTGAAAAAAAAGAAATAAAAAAGGCTTGATCAAATGCAAAATCACAGTATATAAACACTTTATTTTAAGTAAATTCTGTGATTCAAAATCCAATTAAAGCACTGTGTGTTTTTGTCTATTAGTGGGCCGAGTACATCCTCTTCGCCTCTCTGCTGGTGCTAGTGTGCGTCATCTTTGCCATCATGGCCTATTTCTACACTTACATTGACCCAACCAAGATAGAAGCCCAGTTTGCCCAGAAAGACCCCAAAGAGAAGGAGAGGAGAAGAAGTTTGGAGATGGCCAGGAAGGACTCGTTTGAGCACTGCAAGGAGGACAGCTCTGACGAGGAGGACGCCAAAATTACCAAGATGTAAAGCAGCTTTTCCCTCTGTCATATACAAATGCTGCTTGGTTCTGTGTTTCACTTCTGAGAGTGCCTTTGCCATTAAGTTTTTTGGTCATTTTGTCAATGCAGTCTGGTGCACCGCTGGACATGTAGTGGTTAGAATGAATGGATGACCTGAGTGAGATGGTGCTGATGTCTGAAGAACACAGAAATAGGGCTTAGATGGTTAAGCTCTTGGTGGACAATGTCAGCGAAGAATCTCGGCAGGGATAACTCAAACACTATTGTCAACATTTTGGCTCAAACTCTTTAAAGAATATCCCTTTTTTAGAGGTTACTCATGTAATTAAAATCCCTGGATCTTTATTGGTCAGTAATTTGCGATTTCACTGTTGTAAATGTGTTTTTACAATTTATTTTGCACTGTGTAGCAACATCTTTCTGTAATTTTTATTTCATAGGCTTTTGTAATGTATTGGAGTATACATACAAAGTAACCATTCTAACATTTGTATTTATTTCCAAGCACAATGTTGTATGTATTGTAATATATTGTCACCGTTTTATATATATATACATACATATGTATGTATGTATGATGTTCTTATCTGCTCCAGGGCATTATTCAGTCAGAAAATGTTTAATCATATTCCATATTCAATCTTTCATTTTTGCCTGGGAGAATTCTGCCCTGCCCTGTTTAATAAAGATGCTAGCAAGGAGTTTTTGTCAATAAACATGTTTCTTTCACCTTCGCTTCCTCCAAAGTAGTTTTTTTTTCAAGTTTAGATGGGCTAGGGCGCAGAACGTGACATGGCAGCATTTTTACGGATTCTCAGTGAATGCACCGAACATCACGTATTTGACCCGAAAGCGTGCAACACCTGCGCGCTCCCGTGTCTGCTTTTGGCGCGCAGAGCAGCAACTTTCATTGAGTCGTCTGAAAACAGCGCAGCAGACTGTGACACTAAGCTGACAGAAAGCAGTAATGGTGTCTATTGTGTTAAAGGGGCAACTTGTAACAACGTGTCTGTCTGCTGTAGTTATCTTGGAGTGTAATTATCTTTGGACGTTAGCTTAGTTAGCGGTGGAGCTAGTGGTATTACAGCTAACTGAAGTCTGCCCAGATAGCCGGAGCTCAGTTCAACCGCGGCTCAAACCCTGGAAACATGGCTGAACACCAGACTGAGACGGTGTCGCTTCCTTCAAGACCAGAGGCCAGAGGGGATACAGTATGGAGGTGATTTACAGCAGCTCCGATGTGGTGGAAAGACAAATATGGTAGGTAAATAGGTAAAAGGTAAATATGTTGCAAAATGCGAGAGCTTGTAGACTTGATGTGAGAACTTCTATAATATGATTTGAGAAGTTATCGAACAAAAATCTGAACTTGTATGTTGAAATGTTCACACACCCGTGAGAAAAATATTCACAAATGCGTAGATTGATATTTATTCAATACAATGACAGCTGCAAACTTGTAATCCAACATTCACCTGTATTTATTTATTTTACTTGAGTCCATTCTCAAGGTAAAAGGTAAATAACTTAAGGGTTGTACCAGCATGTTAAAAAGTTTTAAATAACTATATTAATAGTAATAATAGAAGTG
>JBBPCS010002614.1:0-13282 GCA_037974645.1 Hollardia meadi
AAAGCGCTTTGAGTGGTCAAGCTGACTAGAAAGGCGCTATATAAATACAGGACATTTACCATTTACCTGTCATGGCATTGTGAGACATTCTCACCAAGGAGGTCTATCTTTACCTCTTCTTCTTGCATGAATAGACTAGAGAGGGTATTTGAAGCAAGTGGAGGACGCAATGTAGATTGGAGAGGGGCTGTAGGTGGGAGTAGGTTGGAGGATTGGGAGGCAGAGGGGTGAGTGCATATAGTTGTAATGGGGTGGGGGGCAGTGGGGGCAGGAGGATTGGGAGAGGGGTTGGAGGGTATGGGGTGAGGGGAAGTAGGAGTTGGGTCGCGTGGTCTTTGGTCTTGCAATAAACTAACACGCTCCAAAATGTTGGCCACATGACCCAATCCTTCACTGTGAATAAAACCCAAAAAAACGGAGAACACACTTAGTTTGATGGACATTGTGTAAAATTTAAAGTTACAGTAATGATGATGATGAGCATATCAGGGACTCCACCGGCCAAGCATATTTTTTCAAAGCCAAAATGTATGCATATTGGGTATGACTTTAGTATTTAATTATTAAATGCTGCAGTAAAACAACTTGAAAATTATCACAGAGGTACTTGGGGACCTGTTGTAAGAATATGGTTGAGTTTGCTGATAACAATTTGATAGTTTTTTATATATAATTTTTAAAATCTGCGTATGTCAAAATGAATGGAATATTATAATTTTAGCATCTAATTATTAAAAATGCTGTCGTGAAAGAATAATAAATCAATGATAGATTTTAAACAACTTCGTGGCCATTCTAGCATAGATTTCTGAGTTTACGAGCTGCACCATGAAGTCCCTGTCCCTGTGATCAGAGGACAGAAGCAGCGCGCCTGTAAATTACACCAAAACACGGTAGAGACTCTTAGCATAGTTTTTATTACATGACTATTTTGGTACAAACATTTGTGGGATGTGTATATATATACTGTATATGGAGAAACATATATATAGATGTTTCTCCATGTGGTCTACGTTAATAAAGTTGAACACTAAAGAGATTCTACTCACATGACTGGAACTTCATTATTCTACAGTTATCATTCAATGTAACACTCATTACAGCTGCATCTAAGAATATTTGCTATTATTTACAGAGGACATTTCGAGGTGGATTTACTTGGCGCGGCCCATAGAGAGCAGTATCAACACTGTTCATTCTGATGTATTGCAAATGTCAGCACAACAAAATACAAAGTCTGACAGTTAAACATATTTATCGCACATATATCTGTCAAGGTCAGCTGACAGCCAGTAAACATGGAACTTTACTGTTGACCCTACATGCTTCATCTCATAATTTAGCATCTTAAACCATCTCAATGATAACTACAAAGAAATTACCTCATGTTTCTTGCTTTCTATGACATGAAAAGCAATAATAATTAAAGTTAATTTGCTAAAAGGTTGGGGCTGTAGGCCGACACAAAATTTCTTAATATGTTATGCCATTGTAATAGACAATAATAATAATAATAATAATAATAATAATAATAATACATTTTATTTATAGAGCGCTTTTCTTAGTACTCAAAGACACTTTACAATATAAAAAACATAGACAAAAAACATGCAAGGAACATTACTTACCTTTCATTTGGAGCTGATATTGCAATAAATCCTTGTGACTGTCTCCACTATTAATCACCTGTAAAAGGCCTTCCTTCTCAGTCCACCAAACAGTTGTTCGGTCACTGTAGCGCGCCCAATTAAGGAGGCGTGGCTACGGGCACAGCAGGCAGTCAAAAATCCTGCCTCCCAATTTCCATGCCTTTTTCCATAGACTTTTTGGCCACAGACTAAAATTTCAGAATTAATAAAAAATTGTATTTCATGTAGGCTTTATAGCTTAATATATTTACCAAAGTAATATTCATGTAGATCGACATGTTAAAAATGTCCATATCGCACATGTCGTGTTCCCTTTTATTAGATGTATCCTAAATATAAAGAAATAAATTGTTTATTTTGAAAGGAACATCAATTCATTGAATTTTATGATAAATCTCATGGATAAATTTCATATACACAAATGTAAATAAGGTATCAAACCGGTATTTTAATGTAACAGAGCGGAACTTAACGTGGGGCGGCAGGGGGAGGGGGGAGAAATAGCATATGGTGCTGCACATAAAGAGGCACACAGGTCATGGATATATTACAATATCAGTGAAGTTAATTATTACAGTGAGCTGAGCGAATTCTGCTGTCTCCAGTGTTTCAGGCTTTTCTCCACCTTTCAGCACTGAGATTGGTCCATAATGAAAATTGCAGCGAGCAAACGCCACAGCTTTAGTGCTCTCCAACATCAGAAACCAACTTTCATCTATTTTGCTTCTGTTACTTTTCTATAGTATCGCATCTATAACATGATCTACTGAAATGTCCATCAAATATACAGTAATGTGACTCCGGCAGGTATGAAACGGGTTAGTTTAATGTATGAATCTTACAATAATGTCATTCAGGTGTCACTGATGAGACATCAGTAGCCTAATGATGTTCTGTTTGATGTCCACAGCTGATTGTGTGTCAGATTCTTTCCTTTGACTTTTTTTAAATACTTGCAGCATCACACACAGGGCCGGTTTTAGCCCGCTATATTAGGATGGGCTGGTAGAAATAATAGGTGGGCAACTTGGGCGGTAGGTTAGAGAAGCAGACTAGTAGCCAGAAGGTTGCCCTTAATGTTAAACAAAATCATTACTATCATTTCAAATGGTCTGGGAATTGTAATTGCTGTTTGCACTACAATTGCAAGATATTCCCCATACAGTAGCCTATAGACATTTACATGGAGGCTTTGACATGGTCCAAGACATTCAAGCACTCCCAGCCCCCTGAATTTTTTTTTTTTTTTTTGCTTTGATTTTTTTTTTTTAAAGGGGAGTAGCTTTGAAATGCCTTCATTGTACATTTTATTTAATACTGTACCTTAATAACACTTGCATTTCTGATAAAAGGATGTGTGTGTACAGTTTCTCTAAATAGTAATTAAAGTAAAGACATTAATTTGTTCGCTTGTTTTATGTTTTGGATACTTTTTTTCAATGTGGCTGTGTAGGTCAGCATCCAAGCAGATTTGTGAGCAACTTTTTACTTTTCCACTGTAAACACTTTTTTTTTAAAACTCATACTGATTACATTTTACAATTCGCCATCAGTGGTGGTTTATGGATGCCATTTAGTATGCACAAAGTCTGATATAATTTGGCCACTTACAAATAATAAATTGGGAGATATTGTGATTCAAAGGTATTTAATCTGTGGCATAAAGGAGTAAATTGCTTTGCATGACACTATTCATTTACAGCTTGGAACACATTTGAAGTCATTTTCAGTCCATCCACAAAGTACTTTCACCAGGTTTGCAGTTTGAGATATTAAAAGGAGAAATTGCAGGTTTCTGTATCAAGCATTCTAGTTTAAGTCAATAGAGGGCATGAAACATTCTAAAGTCTCTAAACAATATTAACCCCATCAGGTTTTTATTTTTTATGTATTCTTGGAATTCCAAAACACTATAGCTTTCAGTGACCATTGTTACAACAATTACAATGTTCAGTTCTCAGACAAAGTGCGATCGCACACCTCAAAGGGTTTAGTTTCATGCCACAGTTTCCCTTTTATTGTGAAAACTGGATTGATGGACCCTATGGGTTCACATTAGTGATGTTCCTTACTTATTCACTTAGACAGTTTGTCACACTTTAAAAAAAAACAACTTTTTAATAAGATAGTTTTTTCCCCAAATGAAGGGGGAAAATATAAGAAATTGTGAATATTTGCTCAGTCCCGCGACATCCATACAGGCAACACAATCACTGGGTAATGACAATAAGTAAAAGTTTCTTCAGACATAGCAGCGAGGGAGCCTATGTTCTCCAAGTGCTTCATATCAGACGTAGCGGCGAGGGAGCGTATGTTTGTAACGTCATTGGTCACGGCGCTTGGTAGTTCACGAGAAAGCTAGCGACGATCGTCACGAGTGTTTGCTGAGTTAAGGCAATCATTGGCACAAAAAACACCCCATATAATCACATGGTTTTGCGCGTTTGGATATGACAGAAGGGCGCATGACCAAACGTCGATATGTGAGGAGCTTGTGATGAGAACGTGTTGGTATATAAAGTAATCATCCAGCTCTCATCCATGTGTAAGAAGCTTTACAACAAAGGTAGAGCTTCTTACACATTGATGAATCAGTATTAATAAAAATATATCAATGAATCACAAGGGCCAATTTTTCTGCAAAACAAGTACTTTTACTTTTAATACTTGTCATTTTCGCTGATTATACTTATGTAGGCCTACATATACATAACCTCTTGACTCTAATCCTATTATGAATCTAGTTATCAGTTTTTGGTGTGTTGTAAGCCCATGCATAGCAGCTGAGCATAGTTGTTGTTGTGTGAACTCTGAGGTTAGTTTGTGGCCTTATAACTTGTCATACAGGCCAGGCATGGTTTGGTTAGGGATATTTGAATTTAATGCTCTTGTTATGTTTAGCTTTTTTCATTTTTTGTGGCTAGACCAGTAGATATCTTCCTGGATATACTGTACATACAGGTGGCAAATTTAATAAAAACACTAAACAAATGAGACACCACACAGGACACAGGGGCTCCCTGAAAGATTTATTGAGTATCTAAATGATGTACTGATGTGGCCTTCAGTCACCAACTGAGATTATTACCAACTGAGCAAAATGTTAGAGTCCTCCCAAGAACCTTCCTTTCATTGTCACCCCCTTCTTTTCATCATTTAAAAAATGTAAAAACTTAATTCAAAAATAAATGTGTATATATATAATTTACATAAATTATAAAGTGTACAAGTCAAAGAACAAACAAGTTTCACTTTTATTTCCTGAATATGTTGTAGGATACAGTTCTATATCAGACAACAAGTAGCCTAGTAGAAAAACTATGTGAAGATTCTCTATGTACAGTTTATTATTTTTTACCCACCTGCTAATTATTCTTTTTGATCAGTTATGCTTGCTAGTGCTAACACTAGTGATGGTTTTCAAAATAAGATGTGTGTTGGAGAGACAAAGAGGGGAGGATAAGTTGGACTCTTGCATGCAACGTTTCTGTAAGTTATTAATAATCTATTGACCCGCGAACCAGCAATATTTTCTTGTACACTGACCTGAACCCATCTGACACATGGGTCAATCAGGGGTGCCTGTGGGTTATGGGTCAATCCACGCATCATAGCTTACGCACTGATTATGTGATATATGGTTATGTGATGATGATCATGCATTTAATCTGTTGTAATGGAGTTTTGATGATTATACTTTCTATATGAAAACACTTTTACCTGTGCTTTCTGAAGAGACTTGTGAATGGAGTTTTTCCAAAAACATAAAGAAATGTTTCTATTTGAAAACAAAAGGCATAGAGGTCATTGCTGCAACTAATTTATGTATCTTTAAGACTACAAAATAATTATCTCATGATCTTCAACGACAAGCAACCCAATTATTCAATCCAGTGTAAAAGCCAAACCTGACCTGCTTCTAGTTTCTACAATTGAATTTGGTCATGCAGGCATTAATGGATAAGTTCAAAACACTTCATTTCTAAACTATTCCATTGAAACATTTTTTTATTCCAAAAACTGATGCTGAGCAATTTGGGAAATTGATAATGGAAACTCATATTTTCATGTCTTGTGCTTTGTATGCATTTTGCAGGTTTGAATCTAGTTGTAAAAAATGTGTTTGTGAGATTTAGTAAGGATGTTTGTGGGCCTGAATGTCACACCCTATCCGTGGTTACCACTTTGTTTTCCTACCTACAAAAACAACTACATCCATGTCTTCTTACATTCTTTTACAATCAAACCCCGACTGCTGTGGCTGAGGCATGAGGCTCCTGTGGGTGGATCAGGAACTCTGATTGGTTTGACTGCTGGATTTCAGACCCATTGTTGCTTCACTGTAAAAGAAAAAAGAAAAAAAAGAAAAGAGAAGACTATACTGTCTTCACAAAAATTTTGAGTTTTAAAAGTCCCAAATCTTAACACTTAAACTTATGTTTTATTACACTTATAACTGTACTGTTTATGTGTGTCTATTTAACATTTATGTAATTGTGTTAACAAGAAAAAAAAATATTGATTTGATTTTCTGTCATTTTGTTTCACTGAGTGCCTCCATCTGTTCCTGCCAAACACAGTCGGATTTGGCTGCTAAATGGAAGTAACCGCCTACTTTTCATAAGCAAACATTCTGATTGGCTAACCGCAGTTAAACACCACGGCTCTCCCTCCCTCCGCTAGTAGCCTGCACACTGCAGCTAAAACACTCGCGGTCGAGGCAAATCTCCAAAAATAAAATCCATCCATCTCTCTGCAACATTTTTCTCCTTTGGAAGTCTATGCAGTGATCTGGATGAAGCACTGCAGCCAGGAATAATACACTTTTCATGGACAGTTCTCCGTCACATTGCTACACTCTCCACACTTATCTCAATCTCTTATCTGGGAACTACGGGAAGTGGGCTTATGCAATTTTATTTAGCTTAACAACTATTGGTTATCCAGTTTTGACATATAAACCAGCTAAAATTCTTATTACCTTTTCACCAAGTTTATAAAAAACATAAAACACAATAAAAATACATTTTCGTGATATGGGACCTTTAAGTCAAACTCAAACTCTTAAATCTTGAAATAAACTAAAGAAGATTTTGCTGACCTATAATCTTTTGTTGAAATAATTTACTTTTCTTCTTTAGAAAAACTTTGATCTTTGAGTTATAGAAACAAAAAAAACTTTATTTCAATAATTGTTCACAGTGAGCTGTAAACCAAATTTGTCATAGTTTGGGTATTTGAAAATGAAATGGTTGCAAGTGAAAATATTAAATTATTAACTGGTATTCACTTGAATGAGTTTTCTCACAAATTCCTGAAAAACATTTTTTTAGTTTCTAAAACTCAAAGAAGTTGTTCTGAAGAACTAAGTGCAGTAAATTATCTCAACAAATGATAGGTCTGCAAAACTTCTTTTCAAGTTGTGGTTGTCCTGGCTGAAGCTGGGAATCTGGTGGCTCTAGTTGTTGATTTGATTAGATGTTGGGCTATGATGAGATTTGTGGTTAGTCTCTGATGTATCATTTGTTTGCTGAGACTGGCTCTGGTTCTCTGATGGATCTTGTAGTTGCTTTGATGGTATCTTGGACTGCGATGGGTCTGATGATTGGCAATGTGAATCTAGATGCAACTTCCTCTGCAGCTCCTCAGCACTGTGGGCTAACATGAGGCTCACCTTCTTCTGGTGGGCCAGGGCCACCTCCTTGTCATTCAGCTACAAAAGGAAACAGGAAACACACCATCAATAACTTAGGAGAAAAATCATTCTCTCTGGAGACAAATTTTTTAACTTCAACTTTATTTATTTATGTAGCACCTTTTATACGAACATGCAGCCCAAAGTGCTTCACATAGCAAAGTGGAGTAACACAAATTTGAAACAAATGAGATATAACTGTGCAGGGCTAAAAAATAAAACATACAAACAAAAAATCAAATAAAACATTAAAATGTTCATCAACATTAAAATCAGTAAAAG
Source organism: Hollardia meadi (assembly GCA_037974645.1). Lineage (NCBI taxonomy): Eukaryota > Metazoa > Chordata > Actinopteri > Tetraodontiformes > Triacanthodidae > Hollardia > Hollardia meadi. Next base: position 7,627 of record JBBPCS010002614.1, read on the forward strand.
TCAATGTCAATAAAATAAAATAAACAGCAGAGATAAATACAATGGTTAAAACTTAAAAGCTAAGGCTGTGACATTACTCCAGATTAAAAGCCAGACCAAAAAGATACGGTAGGTCTTTAATTTTCTTTAAAAAAATATCAAGAGAACTTGTCATTCTAATATCCAGTGGAAATGAGTTCCACAATTTAGGGGCATAAAAACAAAAGGCCCTCTCACTGGTAGTTTTATGGGATACATAAGGGAGATTTAAACAAATCTTAATAACAATGACTTCTTACATGGTAACTTTTAAAGAGCTGTAGCTCCAGCAACAGCTGCAGAACTAGATGGCAAAAATAATGTTTAGGTCATGAAGAGATGAAGGGAGAAAATGTTTTAAACAATTACTGATACATGTGCAAATATGTGTTCAATTCATGTTAATTAATTCTGTGTCCCCAGTCCAAAATGACCACGCTATTATAGGTTATTATAAAGCCATAATAAATATATGATCACCTAATGTTGTGGAAGATCTTTTTTTCATCTTGTAAACTTTACAAGTTTCGAACTTCTATTTATAGCCTATAGGCCTCATTTACCTGAGCTCCTTTTTGAGTAAAAAAAATACTTGTAATGTTATTAATGTTAATGTATGGATTATTTTGACTATAACAAATACTCAGGTGAAACATATTGTGTTATTTATCAAAGACTACTTGTTTGAAGCTGAAGTCTAAGTTTCTATTGATACCATTTAAAATTTTTAATAGTGGCACAAAATAACATCTGTTGTCAAGTCAAAACTGACCAGTATGATTTTCATTAGTAAGAAAAGGACTTGGCCCAAAACTACACATAACCATATTACAAAATTAATATCTGAACACATCACTTCAAAAGACTTCTCTTCGTGTTCCACCTCCATAATTATCTACAGATTTCTACAGAATATCAAGAGCCTGTTTTCTCTCTGCAGGCTGAGCAGACTCATAACAGACAAGAGGAAATATTGGGCAAAAGGTGAACAATGATCCAGGCTACTGGTTACGGTTTACATTATGAGGCAAAAAAATAAAATAAAATGCAGCAACCATCAATGGATTGTGAGATAAATTGCGAAACAAAATATGCACGGTGCAACTGTGTTACACATTTTTAATGAAAAAATGTGCTCAAACACACATGCATGTGGGGGGTCTCACAATCAATTTTATACACTATTGTCACCAATTCATTTCTAAAGAACGATAATTCCCAGAACACCACATGTGTACAAAACTTAAATTAAACAAAAAAAATCTAATGAAAATTCTCAAAAAAAAATGTTGTGTTCAGATGCCCTGTGTGGGCAATGTCATGGAACATTAGGACAGTCAGATTAAATTACATTTTTCAGAGAGAAAACTTGGAAATTGGTCCAAGCTTATTTCAAGCTCATAGCAATTGAATCTGTTTGGAACACAGATATTCAGTCTCCTTTCAGAAAAACAGCAAGTCCCAAAAACTAGAGTTCCTCAAATTGTCAAATTGAGACTGGCTCCAAAAGCGAGTCAATCCCCATAGACTCCCACACCCAACTTTGTATCAGAAATATACATGTTTACAGCCTGTCACAAAAAACTTATTAAAAAACTTAACTTATTTCCCCTATTCATGACAGCTGTGGTGTGGGGTGAATTTATATATAACTCACTCGTTTTATTTTATTAAGGCTTAAAGGTATGCATAATTAAGGCTGACAGCTTTGAGTGACAAGTCGCCGCTAGCTGTCTAGCTAGGTGTCAGGCACTGCCAAGATGTCAACAGCCAGAGCCACCACACTGAGCTTCACAATGGGTACATCCTAATTCCTTTAAATTACATTCCCTCATTTGCATCTTTTCCTTAGTCCATTCCATCAGGTGCATTGAAGAGACACAACAAGGCAGGAACAGAGGAAACAACGTTTAAGAGAAATGAGACATCCTTTCCACTGAAGTGTCACATGAATGATGTCCCTTTCTGATTATGAGGGTAGCTGATCACAGATGGATCAGCTGTCAGTCGGGTTGAACAGCTTTTGAGACTTTTGATGGAGTTTGTGTCTCCACATGTGCACTGTGATGATACTAATAAAGGCACACAATTATCAGTGTTTTGTCTCTGTCGCCTGTTACCCATTTATCAAACACCTGCACATGAATAACAAGCTGCATGCTGTATTTATACTGTTTCCTGCTCAGAGGCACAGGAATTTCTACTGTCAGAATACCTTTATATTATTTATTTGTTATTTACATCTGTATTCATTGATAATGATTGTGAATTCATTATTTCATAATCCAGAATATGATTATGATGTCTTTTGAATTAGGAAAATTATTCATTAGGCTAAATGTTTTAGGGAAAACATATCAAAACTGACGCTTAGGAATTATCAGCCTCACATGTGACTGAATGGAAATGACGTAAAATACTGACAGACTCTCCTACTCTCTCTGACTTGTATCCATAATAAAATTTAACGTGGGAAATAAGACATCATGAAAAGAAAAATCTGAAAAAGAAGAAGCTGCAGCATCCTGCAGTGTCCACTCAATAACCGATATCAAATAATGAGGGCGCGTGTCAGCCGGTAAAGACTTCTGTGAAGGCTGCTCTCGTGTATCCTCACTCCTGCTCCTCAGAGATCCCTCCTTGCTCCTCGCAGGAGAGATGGCTTTGGAACGGCCTGCAAGATGGCGAAACAGAACGACTTCCAGTTCAAGCGAGGATCAAGAGAGATCTGGGGAAGTGTAAAGGCTTTTTCCTCCAGAGTTCCTTAGTTTTTCACCGGCAGCCTTTAACTGATCAAGCCAAAGCAGCATACATTACTGGATTACTGAGAGGAAAGGCAATATACGTAAGTATGTGGAGACTACTACTACTACTACTACTGAACCTTTGTCAGGGACAGAGAAGTGTGGCAGAATTTCAGGATTCTTGTGGCAGAGTCTGGAATGAGGAAGCTTTAAGAGGAACTTTTAAAGCTTGGGCCATTTTCTTTCTTTCGTTTGGCATGACTTGGGCGAAGTTTTTAGGAAAGAGAAAGCTCTTTTCTTGCTTCCTCATCATCCATTCGACTGTGCAATCGATTTGTTGTGCCACCCTGCCATCCAGTCTGTACAACATGTCCTGAACTGAGAGAAGCCATGGAATCGTACATCAATGAATCCCTTGCAGCAAGTATTATGAGTCCCTCTTCTTCCCCAGTGAGCACTGTTTTCTTCCCCGGTGGATACTGTTTTCTGACTGTTTCTCACCATCCCTGCATCAATTATCGAGGTCCAAATAACTGTGAAATATAAATACCCTTTGTCTCTAATCCACTGTGCTTTTGAGCCTCTGCAGGGAGCTAAATTCATTCATCGCCTTCAGCAACCTAGACCTGCGTAATGCCTACTATCTGGTTTGGATTTGAGAGGGAGGTTAGTGGAAGAAGGCCTTTAGTATGATTTGTTTGTTTGGCTTGTTTGTCTATCTTGATGATATCCTGATCTTCTCTTGTGACCCCACATCAGATCCACATACACCGGGTAGTGCAGAGGCTATTGAAAACAAACTGGATTACATTACTGAGAGTGGGCAGGTGAAGACAGACCCTGAGAAGATTTTGACAGTGGCAGAGTGGCCCAAACCCAACACCAGAAAACAGCTACAGCAGTTTCTTGGCTTCGCTACGTTCTACTGCCGGTTCATGGCAGAAATTCATGGAAAACTGCCCCTCTCATCAAACTCACCTCCTCTGTCATTCTTTTCTCCTGGACCCCAGAAGCTGAACAAGCTTTCTCATTTAACTTCTGCTCCCATTCTTGTGCAACTCGATGCTTCTCGCCAGTTCATTCTTGAAGTCAAGGCCTTGAACAGTTGTGTGGGGGCTGTCCTTTCTCAGTGCTCTGGACCAGACCAAAAACTATATCCCTGTGCTTTCTTCTTTCACTGTCTCTCAATTGCTGAATGCAACTATGATGTGGGGACTCATGAGTTGTGTGCTGTTAAGCTGGCCCTTGATGAGTGGAGACATTGGTTGGAAGAAGCGGAGCATCCTTTTGTTGTGTGGACAGACCAGAAAGAGCTTGCTTAAATTCAGTCAGCTTAATGTCCAAACTGACCAATCTTGCTAGGGATCTGCCTTTTGGACCTTGTAACTTCAACAATGTCAAACCAGATGCCCTCTCCTGTCAGTACTCTTCTGATGAGCCTTTTGCCCATTCCTCACTGTCCATGGTCACACAGCACCCTTGATTTTATTATTTGTCTTTCTCTCTCTGAGGGCAATAAATTCATTCTCACCTGTATTGACCATATCTCAGAGGATGACTTTGCTGCCCTTCCCAAGCTTTCCTTTGCTTGTGAGACCACTGACCTCCTACTACTTAATGTGTTCTGCCTTCATGGTCTTCTTGCCAACAAAGTTTCTGATCGAGGGTCTCAATTCATATTCCATGTTTGAAAAGCCTTCGTTGCCACATTCAGCCTCTCATCTGGTTTTCACCCTTCACTACGTCACAGCCACCAACTCCTCCACCTGGAGCACCCAGTTAGATTGGATTAAATAAGAATATACTGTAACTCTCTCTTCTGCTTCAGGCATGTCTGCCTTTGAAAGCTGTTTAGGATATCAACTGCCACTGTTCCCGGCTAATGAGGGGGACATTGTGGTTCCATCAGTGGTTCCAATAACACCTCCTCCGATGTTGCTGTAGGTTGTGCAGTGAGACCTGTGCCACCCTGCTCGGAACAGCGGCCTCAAACAAGTGCATTGCTTACTGCCATTAGATCCCAGTCTCCATCTACATTCCAGGTCGGAAAGTTTGGTTTTCCTCTAAACCCATACCTCGCTGATTCTAAGGAACTCTCTCCAAGACTTTTGGATGTGTGCCGCCAGGGTCTCCACTACTTGGTGGATTGGGAGGGGTATGGAGAGGAAAACTCCAGGGTCACTCACTCCTACATTCTAGATCCTCTGCCAACCAAGAGTTTTATCGCAGCCATTATAACTAGTATAGGTCGCCTGGAGGTTCCCTTTAGGGTGGAGGCGTCTCAGGTGGTAGAGCGGTCGCCCAGTGATCGGTGGGTCGGTGGTTCGATCCCCGGCCCCTGCAGTCTACATGTCGAAATGTCCTTGAGCAAGATACTGAATCCCGATGCTGTGCCATCGGCGTGTGAGTGCATGTGTGTGAATAGTAGTCACTGCCACCAGTGTATGAATGGATGAATGTCTACTTGTAGTGTAAAGCGCTTTGAGTGGTCAAGCTGCCTAGAAAGGCGCTATATAAATACAGGACATTTACTGTTATGGTATCCTCCTCCACAGCATTTTTTTCCCTGTTTACCCTTCCCTCTTGTCTCCTGTGGTTCCCTTGTGTGTGTCTCTTGGCATTTGTTTGTGTCCATGTGCATGGCTGTCTTCCCACAGCTGAGTTCCCGTGGCTGGCACACCTGATCATCACCGAATAAACTGCTGCAGTATAGCAACCTTGGCTCTTCTTCCAGTCTGCCAGAATGTTACAGCAATCACAGGCAGCTACACTAAAGCTAACACTTCAGTAACGGTTCTTTCTTGTGCTAACCCTCTACTTCTGTTCACATTCATGTTGTCCCATCATCAGTGCATGACACTAACTCGACATCTTCCCCGGAGTCCTTGTGCTTT
>JBBPCS010002615.1:0-13279 GCA_037974645.1 Hollardia meadi
TAGTTGCTGCCACCATCTTTAAATATAGTAAGAGATATTAATCATATTATTATTGTTATTAATAATAATAATAGTAAAAAAACAGACATTTTCATTGCTGACTGCATGGGCTCTTCACTTGAGGATTATAAATTATTCCCAGGCACTCCAACCCTTCAATGCATCCAGTTTAGCTAATTTTCAATATGTATATATCAGTAAGTATATATCAGTTGGCCTGGACAGCTTATATAACAGTGTTATATAATAATCTGAGCCACAAAGACTAGGTAGACCATGCTTACCCGTGAGGTAAAAACAAAACTAAACCTCAGCACATCTGGTTGTCTGCTGATTTCAGCGGTAGCCAAGTGATATTCAGAGAGCAGCCAGGATGGGCAAAAAGAAGCTTTGGTCCAAGACAACCGTGAGTCTGCAAACTGGGGACAGAAAATGGGAAAACGGAGGTATGTTGGCTCGAATTGGAATTAGTCAGATTTTTTTTTTTTAAATGTCATTGCATGACATTCCTGAGCATCAAATATGCTCTCTCTGAAACCTCCGAAATATATCATCCACGTAAGTATGTATGTGTAAGATTTCACCACACACTTTTTTACTTCAAGGAATCCTGATGGAATTTGGAAGGTATAAGATGTGAGTCGACGCCTAAAACATCTAAAAACTTATTATTTCAAGCACAGCCTATTGCATACGCCTCCCGCCAGCCCTGGGGCTCATTTTCCTCTCAATTGGGTTTCCCAGAGTCACACACTGTATGTCAAGACTTGCAAACTGAAGCAACATTTCACCGGCAGTGTTGATGTTTCCTTATGAAATGCAGCTCAGCATGCAATGGCATCAGGGCTCCATGCTGAGGAGGAGGCAGGGGGAGGTTGATGGATGAGCCACACAGAGGCTTCAGTCTGACTCGCTGTAAGCAGGGAGGAAGGACATCTGATCTGCCCAGGTGGGGAAGGACAGGCCTGCTTCTGTTTCCATCAAAAACCCTTTGCAGGTTCTGGATATGGCTGGCGGAAAGGTAAATCACAACCTCTGTTCACATGTCAAATAAACTTCATATTGACCTTGTAGCTGCAGCCAACTGTAAGAACTGAATCGCAATCACTTAATCAGTGAGACTTAACTCACTTACAGTGGATTCCTGCAGTCCGTCATAGCCAGGAATCAAGTTGTAAATGAGAAGAGGAAACTCCACTCCAAAGACTGATCTTAAGGTAAATAGACAATTACGTAATCAATTGTGCTCCCAGAAGCACACTGAAGTAATAACTGTGACATTTTCATATGCACACAACCTGTTTCACCGTTCTCGAGTGGCCAGTTGAAATCTCCATACATGAGCCTTCCATGGCTAAACAGATGAAAAAAGCACCATCAACACACTCTCACTTTATTAAGTGAAGGTCTATGGGAGCCTAACTGCCCTCCTCACAATTTTGATTGATAAGCGATCTCTGGGAAGTGCAATGAGGACCAAAGATATTTCAAATATCATCATCTTTTTTTACCCACTTTTGCACTTTTGTGAAATAAATCATGTACCATCACATCCGAGACCACCGCCTGTGCTACCCGGGAGGAGGAGTGATAAAGCACGGGATGACTCCATATATGAGATCAGCTTGGACTGGGCTAGGGCGACCGATATAAAGCCGTCGATCAACTTTTCCTTTTCCCGGATGTTATTCTGCAGTCGGTGGATGTTGCTCTCCAGATGTGAGTAGGCCAGATTACACTTCTCACACACAGCCATGTTGTTGTTGTTGTTGAAATGTTTAAAAACAGGGTGCTAGCAAGCGGACTAGCTGCTAACCGCTTGTTCACTCTTGAGCTGTGGTCTCTCGTTTTGTAGATGTCTTGTTGTCATTTAAACTGGCGACAGACCAGTAGGGTATATCCAGCCGGAAGACAACTTAAATTACTTACAACTTGAGATCCAGTTGATGACTAAAATCTTTTGCCTCATTAAAAACAAATATGGAAAATAGCCAGCATAAGATTGTGGTTTAAATACTGAATAAAACTGGATAAAATGTCAATTTACGACGGAGCTTCTGGCAGACAAACACAACGCAGATTAACTTGTTTTTCAAGAGTTAGCAGATTAGCATTGATACCACTCTTATATCTGTTCATTAAAGGGGCAGTTGATGCCAAAATTAAATACAGATTTTTCTTCTTTCCTGTAGTGCTATTTATCCATCTAGATTATTTGTGAGTTGCTCAGTTTTGGAGTTATCGGCTGTAGAGATGTCTGCCTTCTCTCCAATATAATGGAACTAGATGGCCAGAACAAAAAACAATACATTTGGAAAACACATCAGCAACACCTCTTTCCAAAAATCATGACTCAGTTATTCAAGATAATCCACAGATCTTGTTGTGAGCAGTTTCTTGTAGGGACTATTTTCTTTCTGCATCGCTGCGCAGAAGGAAACGTGCATCTACTCATTGAAGCGAGGATAGCTAACGAAGCTAGCTAATGTTACAGCTCCATTAATGGCTCAAAGATGCCATTAATGTTTACATTCTGCCTTGTCACGAGCATGAGCCTCTCATCCAACAATATATGCCAAACAAAATACAAAACTATTTCTTTTTATCAAAATCCAATCATCTTTTCTACCTATAAAACAAAAACGTTCAACCGAAAACATGTAATCCACCGATCAATCAATCTTCAACTTCAGCAGCACAGAGTTAAGATTCATTAATAAGCTAGCTTTTGCAATGCTTGTTTGACATTCCCACTTTTAAAATTTAAAATAAAATTAACAAGCTATGCCCTGCCTGCCTATCCTAGTGTTTTACTGTACGCTAGCAATACTTTGCAGTTATACAGTATATACGTTTATATCCTTAAATAACTAACCCTCTTAATGTCATGGTTTCGGGTTTTGTTTATTTCCTTGTGTTGTGTTCTAGTGTATTTCTTGTTTTTTGTAGTCCCTTCCTCTTGTTTCTTGTCTTGGATTGGTTTCACCTGTGTTTTGTCTGCCCCACTCTAATTGAATCACCTGTTCCTTGTTGTCCTCCTGTCTCTAGTGTATTTAGTCTCTGTCTTCCCTTCCCTCTGTGTCAGATCGTTGCCCTGTGTGCCTACCGGTTATGTTCCTGTGCTCTCTAGTGTTTTTTGGGATTTTTTGCCTTCTGTCATGACTGTTAATGTTTGTGACCCTCACCTGCCAAATACTGGTGAGTCACCTTAGGTTGAATAAATCTATTAATTCTACCTGTTTGCCTACCGTCTCTGCGCCTGGATCCAAAACCTCCCTGTTCTCCAGTGTTTCTGGCACAAGCCGTGACACTTAAGCTGCTTTAACCCTTTATTTCTGAGGTGACATACAAGTATGTGAGAAAATTATGCCCATGCTAATGGTGACGAGTTAGACTCAGCATTCATATTATTTAGCATGCAGATGCATCTGCGTGGCGGAAGAAACAGAAGAAACATCTTAGACAACATAACATGTTAGGCAACATAGCATGTTAGGCAACATAAGTAGGTGTTACAAATCAATGTGCGTCAGCTCCCAAACAATAACTCAGTCAGATTAACTGAGTCATAATCACGGCTCTCCAACATGATTGACCTATTTACAGCTCAACAAACACATGCATTTCTGTCAGTCCTGTCTGCTGTTGTACTGTTAACGTTATAAGATGTCTTTGGCATGTCATTTGACTGAAGGTGTCTCCAACCTCTGTATTTTGGTAGAAAAAAACTCAAGAATCACTTACAAGCTTTTTCGATCTTTCATCCACATCTCATGGCTTTGATCAGTTGAGTGCGTAGGCTCTGATCGTAGAAATAGCAGTTTGAGAAAAACAAATCTGGAGCTTTCAACCATATTTCATGTCCTTCATCTCTCGGTCAGGTGTGCTCATGTGACCTAAGTATGGAATGACACCAGCGTGATTGCCATGACAGCTAAGGAAACTCCGTCCGTGAATAAAGGCTGTGAGACGTGATTGAAAGCTCCAGAAAATCTGAAAAAAAGCTACTATATAGACCTTGAGTAGCGCTCTGTGCAGCTTCATGTGGCTTCCGTCAAAAAATAGACCAGGCAGGTATTCTCCACGGAGCACAGCGGAGAGGGACTGTTCGGAAACGTGCCACATGCACCTGGTGTAATCACGAACATTGTCTAGAATGGCCGCGATCAGCTCCGGTGGCCACGGCGCAGACAGACATTATGCATACTTTGTTAAATTTCTTATGTTGAATTGTCGAGAGCTTTTTTCACCCCAAAGCTGTCCACACGGTAACCATTTTTTATGCCCAACAACATCATCATATTCTCAGGTCTGTGTTTTGATTTCATTATCAACTTCATTAAATTTAAAGGGAAACTATTAAGTTCATTTCTAGCTCTGTATTTTTTTTATTTATTAAGGAACTCCATTAGAATAGCTTTGCATGATTTAAAAAAAAAGTTAACTTATTTATATTGGCCCTTTTTTTTAATTCTCTGTATGAAATCAAATTGATCACCTGAAATCACCTAAAACTAGTAATTGCTTTCATTACCTTAGAATGAGCCTTTTATATCTACAGAGGGAGTGGGTTCTCTTCCACAGAGTCCGCCATATTGCACCGCCATGTGGTAGACCAGAACATACAAACACTGTTTACGAGGGCTTTTTCGCGTGCTGGCATTTTTACCAGCCACCGTAGGGGAGGGTGAGATGAGGGGTCAGTTGGTTGATGAGGCGGGGCCTCACTGATTACTCTACAGACCACACAACTTTATAACTTTATTTACTAATTTTGGTGAAACTGGATCATATTTTATGGAGAAAATAACTGATTTCAGAGTTTCCAGCTTTTAGCTTTGTTGCTTTACGAATTAGCTCAGCTAGCGGTGCAGCTAGCGGTCCTATCAGCATCTCATCTCTAGCACGGGAGCTTTGGAACGTGCTAAATGCATGGTTAACTGAGCTAACTAGCTAACAGCAGCTAGCATTACAGTTAGCTGCGGTTAAGGGTTAAATCTATAACAAGTAAAGCAATCTGTCTGTCAAGAAACTCCATAAATCACAGAGCGCTCAGACAAGAAAATATTTTCCAGTGTTTTTTCCAGAGTCCTGGTTAGAGCTGACTGAATACACAGATTGACCGGGCGGATGGGTGCGTCCCTGTAAGTTTAAGAAATCCACTACAAGCTGTCATCAGCTCGTCATGAAAGTAGAAAAAGACTTAATTATTTGAAACATTATATATATGTACACAGAAAATAAGCAAAGCATAATAGGTCCCTTTTAAAGCCAGTCTTGCTCTCATCTTCTTTATATTCTACTTTATGTTTTTTTTACGTTTTCATTTCATTTTATGTTTTCATTTCATTTCACCTTAAAAAAGGTGACTGATACAATGGTTGCTCCTTTCATCTCCAAACATTTCTGCCTCTCTCCTCCACAAACTCTACACATTCATCCTCTTTTTTTTTGCCTTTCTCAGATTCATTAAATATTTGCTCTTCTCGGGCCCGGCCTGTTTATTTTCTGGAGTGTGTTTTCAGCACTGGTTGGGCCTGTGCGGTGGCTCAACAGTGCTGTCTCAGACATGCCAGTGTTTGACTTAGCGGCTGGGGACGGAGGCTTGGCCGGGTCTGGGGCTGTGAGTGCGCCGGCTACATTGGCTGTTCTCCTGTGAGCCTCACACACTGTGGCCATTCACTCTCGCAGCACACACAGGATAGAGTATGGATTGTTTGGAGGCCAGTGGCAATGCCAGGAATGCTGAGCCCTAGTTCCTCTCTGGGAAAAAATGGTATTTCGTTCTCTGTCACCCTTTTTTTCTTTTTTTTTTCTCTTCATGCCTTTGAAAGCTTTCAGCAGTCTGATGAGAGGGATCACTAGGTGCATTAGCTGACCTGTTTCCTCTTTTCTGCAGATTCCAGACTGGCCAGTCAGAGCGGGCCTCCCAGCCAGAGGAATCCTAAGGAGAGCTGCTGCCTTCCACATCGGTATTTCCTGACCCAGTCCCACATCCCCATGGCTCAATCACAGTTCTAGCAAGGAAAAAACAGACAACTATATGCACACATAATCTTCAACTTTTAAAGTTTCAAACATAATAATATTTTTTTAAATTCTTACATAATTTTGTATTTAATAGGGGTGTAAAGGTACACAAAATTCATGGTTTGGTATTTATTACAGTTAAAAGGGTCATGGTTCAGTACACTTGCAGTGCAGCAGGGAAAACAAAAAATATAGATAGCAAATATAAAAAAAAAACCATATACAGTATGTAATTTATTTAAAAAATGTATTCAACAGTGGCTCATTGTTCATAATTCTTACTGTGACAGTTATGGTACTGAAATACTCTCATATTGTCAAGAATAAAAAATAAATAACAATTGCCACTAATTCAACATTGTAAGACTGACACATGCTCAGGTGAAGCCATGGTAGCAGAGCTCAAGCACTTTGACCATATGCTTAATTCCAGTATTATCTAGTGTGGTTCAATATCTGCAGAGATAAACACTCCTTCAGCATTAGTTATTGCTTTAATCTGAATTGGTAAGGACTCGTCTAGTTTCCAGTTTAGTTTAATCAACACATTTGGTTAAACTCATGTTCTAGAATTTCTGTTCCGTACTTGAGAGTACATGGACATAAATATAATAATATTTTGTGATTTACACATGCTGTAGTGTTAATGGACATTTTGTCTTGGTTTCAGTCTCGGTTTTGGACCTGCTTCACCCAAAGACCCACGAACAGCACCAATTTGACATTGTGGACAAACCGTGTAATTACACTGTCACGTGACACAAAAAAGTCTGTGGATTATCTTGAAAAAAGTGGCTGTAAAGCTGTGGATTAATTATTTTGAGCATCTCAACCCCACCATCAAAACTGGATCCATTCGGTACAATAATATGAAAGTCCATAAGGCTGCAAGATTAAATCATGATAGTGAAGGGCTAAACAAGCTGGGCCAGTGGAAGTCTCTGTTGCTAATGCTCTATATGGGCCACACAATGTGGAAACTATGCGGAATATCCAGGTAATTTCATACCCGGGAAATCGAACCGTTTTGGCTTCATGCGCCGCTGAGCAGCTTTCATAAAGTGGGCCTCGCCTCCAACTCTGAATCCAGATTTTCCCTTAATAGATCCATGTTTACACCCCTAGTATTTAGCTCTTTAGATTAGAGAAATACAGTGACATAACCAGCTGCTTATTGGCTCAGAGCAGTTACATGTTTGCTCCTAATCAGGTATTTGATCATACTTCTTTAGTATATATTATCATTTTAATTTTCTTCTGTGAATACAGGATGGGAATGATTGTTTACAGCTTAAGCAGTTTTGCCATATGCAAAACCATGACCGTCGAGGCGATCCCTGATTCATACAGTCTCTGATTCGAGCTGTGTGTGACTGTGTGTCCACTTAACATGTTAGTCACTGCACCCTGCAAATATAATAAGAGCTGAGGGGTCAGAGAGGATGTGAAACAAGCAGAAATAGGTCAGTAGCTTTTTATTAATCACCACAGAGACATTCTGCAAGTGATATCAGGTGGAAAAGGGCAAACAACAAAACAGAGTCCAATTTCAGCTAGTTACACAGGTGCAGAATTAACAGAACATTTAATGGGAAGTTCGGCTGTATTCATGACCCATTTGCTCTATCAGATTCATTTTAGAGCAAAAAAGCTCTGGAAAGCCCCGGACAACTTTGTTTAATTTTCAAGGAAACACGTATCTAACAGGCAAAGACTTCACCAAATTGTCCCAGGCTGTTGTCAGACTCTTGTGAAATTCTGCTTTTTGTGTGTCTACACATGCCAGAGGAAATCTCCAGAGTAAAATCCCATCTCTTACAAAGATCCAGTATTGTCCTCTAAGAAAATTCTTGGCAATAATTAATTAATGAGTAGATAACTTTTATCTATCTGTGATATCACCACAAGCTGTTATGAGCATTTCGACTAAACTCAATCACAAAAAAAGAGTTATTCAGTCTCATTTGCAGTCCTAAAATCTTTCCAGTGGAGCCACAGGGGGAAATAATTCCCCTGTTTTCCACAAAATATTTTAGTGCTTAAATCATTTGTCAGAAAGAACAAGACTAGGTGAAACCTAGTATATGGCTGGACCACCATTATACTTAACCAAACTTTGACTTTGATACCAATACCCAGTTTAGTATCACGATACTCGATACCAAAACGATACTTGAGACTGAAATGATACTAGATACTGCTATTTAGCTGTTAAACGTGTTAAAAAGCACCAAACGAGACCTCAAAATAACTTGCGCTTAATACCTTGTGGCAGGCAACAGTGTATTAAGCGGCAGGTGAAAGTTGTCTCTTTTAAACCTGAGTGGGTGGAGCACAAGAGCTGCAGGTTTTTTTTCTCTTGGCATGCTAGGCATCAAAGAAACAAACAGCAACAAATAAAACAAGAGCAAGTAAAAAAAAAAAAAAAAAACTGGCTAGGAACTTCCTTTGCTACTTGATCCGATTCTTGTAAAGGAAGCATATTTAGCATATCAACACTGTCTGGGTTTACCTGGTGGAATCCCTGGTGGAACTCTATGTTCAGTTCATTGTTTCACCGCTCGCATCAACCAAATTTCCAGCTGGAGTTAGACCAAAACAGAGCTAGAAGGAGAGTGAATGCTAATATCTGTTGTTGTTTGGGTGGGTTTTATGGGTCAAAGAACATGCACATGAATACCAGGACCCAGGGTTTTCCACTAGAACATTGTACTGTAGCCATGATCAATGTCATTCACTTCATCTGTCAATGGGGTTAATGTTGTGGCTGATCGGTGTAGTTCGTAGCGAATGAATTAATGATGTAGCTAGGCCAATTCTATTGTGATGTTTTTTTAAAAAATGGCTTGCTGTTTTTTTGCTTTTATGATCAGGACAAGATAGAGGAATACCCACAGTTGAAGGTATCTGACAATATCTGCCACCAAGTATTACAATGTACTCATTTCAAGCACAATATGCTATTAAAAAATAGCATATTAAGTAAACTCAGGCAAATACTTTTCTTTTAATTTCTTTATTGAGGACCCATGTCCTGAGGCTCCAAATGGGCAGAATAAACAATAAACAACAAACACCCTGCCTTAATAAAGGTTATCGGATCTGTGCTTGGATTGGCCGATACACTGTAGTTCTGTTCTTAATATGGAGAAGGGATAATAAAGTATAAGATGCTTGAAATAAATAATTGACTGTATATAAAGATGGACGACATGAGAGCTCTCCAATGGTGAAGCCAAAACATCTTGATCGCCCCCTGGTGGTGGGCTGCATTACAGGTCAAAACAAAACAAGCATTTATTGCCTTTATTTAAGATATTTCATCTTATTACATTTCAGTGTTTGCAGCGTACCTTCAGGTGTTTGTACAATAATGAAAACATTATGAATATGAACATCATATTCCATTTCTGCCAGCAGATCCTGTTAAATTGTACACAGTGAACCTTTGAGATGTTGACACATCCCCTCGCATGTCAAAGAAAATCTTTCTGACAGTTAACTGGTGCCTTTTGCACGAGTTGCTCTATAAATGTGCTCCTTTCTGAATGAACCTGTCCATACGCTAACCGAGAAAATAACCAAATGCAGAATGCGTGACCCTACTTCTGCAAATGGTCACAGTGGAAAGACGTGCTCTAGCTCAAAACACTGAATTTCACAGCATGGAGGCTTTCCACTGTGATATAAAATGCACACAGTTTGCTTAGAAATGCTGTCATTACACTCAAAGGGGATAGTTAGCAAAGTTGGATGAGACGTTCACATGCCAGCAGTGGGGAAGGAGAACATTCTTCCATGTGTTTGGCTTTAAGAAAGAAAACATTTTCTCATCGGCTGAATGGAGGTCCACCTTTAACTCTATATAGAAAGAATTGTACTGTTTCTAATGCAGTTACAGTATGTATATAAATAAAAAAGTATGTCCTGTCAGTCAGAAAGAAAAACAGGTTTTCTTTCCTCACACACACACACATACATGAAAAAGTATTTTAGGATTATGGCCATCAAAGGCCAACCGTGTATTATTCTTTGTGAATGAGCGTATGCCTATGCCTTAGTTATGGCCGACCAAATGAAAGGAAAGGGAGGATAAACAATCTTGACTCAGGCCTTTGATTCACCGCTCCATTTCAAGACCTCCACGCCCTCCGCCGCCACCACCACTCCATCCATCTTCCCTTCCCTGTTCAAAGCTTGACCCTCTCACACACACTGCCCACATCACGGGCCAATCCTTTCCCCCTTCCCCGACGTGTGAACTCTTACTTTGCTTTAATCACCTGCTGTGCCACAGCCTCGGCGACTAATCCTTCCCTAGTGTTTTGCACGTATGCAGAATGATAAGGTAACATAGAAATGCAGACTGCGTGGGCCCCTGTGTGAGACTGGTGACAATGCAGAAAACGCCGCCTCATCTCACTTCTTGGCTAACACGTCCTGATTGGAGAGGCACCTGGTCCAGCTCTCCAGTCGAGAGGATGCAATTTACAAGCCATATATTGTGGGTTAGCTTGTCAGGCTGTGATTTATTGTGAGCAGCACGCCACTGCGACCTGATACATAGATTCACTTAACCACCTGGGACCTGTCAAGGATCAGTTTAGTGAAAGTGACAGGTAAGAGTAAGGCAGGTCAGATTGTTGAGGTCTGATTTATTTTTTCATTTATTTAGAGACAGGTAAACCCTGTTAAAGCTCCTCTTTTGGCTTTATTTATTTAATTGATTTAAGCAGCTCCCTCTTTTTCATTTTCCTTTCTAGTTCACCTTATTTTTTTGATATTTGTAAATCTAAGTAATCCAATCCATGCAATAAATAACTTTATTTTACAAAATCCATCTGGTTCAATACCCTGGTTTAATGTCTTCTCTTACCCTCAAGTGTGTCCCACCTAGGAGGCAAATCACGCCCGCTGCCGTGTGGAAACATCCAGAACTCTCAGGTTTTCCTCTCTCAGAAAGAGTAGCCAACAATAACGGTCCTCCTGCAGGCCTGAATATTAAAGAAAAGCACTAGCACTTGCACTGTTTTATATATCACCACTGAATTCCAGCCGTTTTTTTGTTTTGATGTCCGTTTTACTTTTCTGTTTGCCTACTGTGGCTTATTATGTCTTGTCTGCTTGTACTTCAATGTGTGGTTTCATGATTATTGGAACTCTTGGTGGTGTTGATTGAAAATGGTTGGTGAAAGGTTTAGAAAAAACAATGATGGAAAGTAGACGTGTAGTACACTCACTGACCTACTGTACTTGAGAATGATTTTGAGGTATTTGTACTGTATTGTACTCCAATGCATTTATTTGACAGCAACAGCATTGCAGATTGAGCTTTTATTTTTAAAACATAGTCAATTAATAAAATAAGATGGTGCTTTATAGATTAACTTTATATCAAATAATTATCTGAGCTATAACCAATATTTTGATAAACACAATGTATCAAGTGACAATGTGACAGGTGTTGAGCCTACAGGATTATCACCTGAATGTGCAGCTCCACTTGAGTTTCATTAGTCTGGCCCACAACTTTACTGCTCTGGTTCACTCTCACTGCTCTCTGCACACTTACTGCTCAGCACCAAACCAACCCGATCTCATGGGATGGTGTATGAATAGCACGGCATGTCATTTCATGCATTTTAAGCTATAAGCGTGTCAGTGAACGCCGTCCACATTGTGTTTTTGTAGTCACATGACCTCCAGTGACGTACAGTCACAGGTTGGTTTGTTTAGGCATAAAACTGACGTTTAACACATATAACAATAACACTTCTGGAAGAAAGCCTTCAAGGCTAACTTTTCCCATGTGCGTGAAAGTCCTGCTTTTGTTCAACCCATCCACCACCCCAACCTCCTTCATGTGCGGACTTTCTCGCTCTTTATACTACATCACCCAACATTTTTTCTCTATGACATTTGTGGCTAAAATGACATGAGAAAAGCTTAATGCAGGTGACGTAAAATGGCACACAAAAAAAGCAAGAAATGCATTCTGATAACACGAGATTTGGTGAGACAGGCTGACCAAACAGTAGACTAACTGGTGAACATAGTGGAGCTTAGAAGCTAAACAGCCACATATTTTCTCTCAGGAATAGGTAGAGGAACAAAAGGAGCTAAAAGGAGAGTGAATATTGTACATTCATCAAGTGGACACAAACATGACTTCAAGTGAATTAGTGTTGCTGTGTAAGTGCTGGATGTGTAAATAAGCCATTGTTGGTATCAAGTTTACCATATCAACTAAAAAAAAGTTGTGTTTAGAACTTGTTTCCACAGCATTCAAGTGGCTAAGAAAAAAGCAAACAGACAGTTATTGCAGGTTTAAAATTCAACCAGCTTGGACATTTTAATACTGTTTATTGCTGCTTATTGCTCAACAGTCCAGGGTCTTTGTTCTCATACTCGCATTTTACACATCATAACCTGCCACACATTTATCGTTGGAGACAGGACAGGATTGCAGGCAGGCGAGTGTGGTCACTCTTTGTGCTATGCTGTTGTAACACATACAGAATGTGACTTGGCATTTTCTTGCTGGATTAAGCAGGGACGTCCCTGAAAAAAAGTATGTTGCTCCAAAACCTGTCTGTATTGTACCTTTTACCATCAATGGTGCCGTCACTGATGTGCAAGCTACCCACTTTGTTCTTGTACTAACAAAATCTCTGAGTGGAGGGGGGGCCATACCATGTATGATTTTGTACATAAGACAGAAATTTACATGTTTAATCAAATTTTCCCAGTTTCCTTAGAATTGCACAATGGTGGAAATGATTTGTTTTTTTGTCTAGAGTTTTAAGTGTCTGTTTATATAGAGACTGTAGTGGTTTCAATGTAGTGTGATTAGCCTGTGACCAGCTCGTCAGAGAGTAAGTCATATGAGAGAAAATCATTGAATGCATGTACATTTTAGCTGCTGCAGTGGACATGTAATTTCTTATGAATCTGAAATTGGCTAGATTTAATTTGACCCGTTTACAGACTTTTTTATTTTTACCTGTGCCTTGAAGTTGAGGTTGGAATCAATCAGAATGCCAAGATATTTAAATTCTTTAACAACTTGTAATGTTTCTCCCGGCACAAAAACATCTGATTCTACAGTAGAGTTATTTGTCTTAGTGAAGAACATGCCGACAGTTTTAGATACATTTAGTTGCAGACAACACTGAGCCATGTTGTAACATTGACCATAGAGTTTGTGAGTTTGGCAGCAACTTGTGCTTTCGTGCTACCATGTACATAC
>JBBPCS010002616.1:0-13279 GCA_037974645.1 Hollardia meadi
GTGTGTGTGTGTGTGTGTGTGTGTGTGTGTGTGTGTGTGTGTGTGTGTGTGTGTGTGTGTGTGTGTGTGTTTGTAATTAAGCAATAACCCATAAGAACGCCAACTTTGTCGGACTGTAAAATGTAATTTGTATTTATAGAAGATATTCCCGCTTAATATGCGAGATGTTTGTCCCAAACATTGACATAAATAAAGATGGACAACACATCTCCACTTCCTCCCATTGTACAAAAAATGAAGCCAAAATATCCCGGATACGAGCGCTTGCATCTTGCGCTGGTGACGTCTTTCGGAGCCAGAGGCTGCGCAGTATTGACCGTATCAAGTTCCCGCCCATACACCCACCAACCCACCCAATCGCTAGCGGTTCTCAGCTGTCAATCATGACGTTTCACCCTGTTTATATAGCATTAAATAACCAATTAAAACCGAACCGATCAGAAAAATGAACACTTGAACATACATCAGCGTGATCAGAACTACCTTAAACGACAGAAACCATCTTTTGAAAAAATGTATTTGGCCCGTGTCCTACCTGATATCATTGAGGAGGAGGGGTTTATGACCTATACTGCAGCCCACCACCAGGGGGCGATCAATATGTTTTGGCTTCACTTTTGGGGAGCTCTCATCTTCCATATATACAGTCAATGATCAGAAACTGTAACACCACAAACTAATGTATTTACCTCCGTCAAGGAGGTTGTTTTCACCCGTGTCCGTTTGTTGGTTGGTTTGTTTGTTTGTCACCAGGATTCCGCAAAAACTACTGAATGGATTTCCACGGAACTTGGTGGAAGGATGGGGCATGGGCCAAGGGAGAAGCCATTCAATTTTGGGGCAGATCCCGAATTTCTTTTTATCTCTTTCTTTAACATTGCGAGATATGTATATAGATATATAGATTTTTTTTTTTGTGGACATTTTCATTAATTTTTCAGGGAATAATGCATGAATCGTGCTTTAAAAAAATCAGGCATATTTAGAGGGCTGGTATCTATACAGTTTAGTGCAGATCAAAATAAAAATCCAGATCTAGTGGCTTTAAACGTGTTTTCATAGGGGGGTAGTCTTTTCCTGGCTGCTGTACGGTAACAAATAGTGCTAGAAACCTGCAACTACCACCAATGTGTAGCTAAGTTAATGGGGATTCGGTAAGGTGTCGCGAGTTGCTGCAGTTGGTGCTCAGGCTTAAATAAGAGGGCTGTTGGGCCTTGGCGGACGTATTTGCTCTACTGAGTGCCATTCTAGTTCGCTAATGATATGCCCTTTAGCCTTGGAAGTCATTCCTCTGGCTACTAAGCTAGTTAGCTGGACATGCTAATGTTTGCTCCTTGATTAAAGCTGATAAACACATTGTTTAATCATTCTCACACTTATGCTCTTATGATTTTGGAATGGCTCCTACAATAAAGTCACCATTAACCAAACTCTTTCAATACAGAGTTGTTACAACAGCCACTAGAATTTTGTGGCCAAATGGCTGTTGCTCTGCATTAAGATGTAGCCTATGTGTACTGAAAGTATTCTGAAAGAGTCATTCTGTGTATGTGTAATGAGCGTCCCATCCAACACCTGCTGTCTTAAATTGGGCCAATGATCATTTTGCATCTTTAATTCATTAGCTAAATAAATTTTAAGAATCAGGCCTATTGTGTTGAGTCATGTGCAGGGCAGGCATGATTCAGCATTAGGTCGCTGGATATCTCTGTGATGTAACATCTCCAGGCAGAGAGACAGACAGCATTAAGAAGTGGCTACCAAGTTTATTGTAATCCAATAGAATTTAATTAGAACAATGTAAAATATGCGCATCTTATTTTACAAAAAATAGTGTGTGTGCTCTTAAACTCTGTACCCAAATGTATGTTTCCTTTTTTCACCTTTAAACCAAACAAGATGGTGACAGAATATTCTGTCAGCATAAAGTACAGAATTACCGGTTTGTTCTGTTGTGCTTCGACACATATGTGAATCTTAATTCTGACGGAGAACGTACAACAACAAGGGTGTGAGTGACATTTTGTTACAAAAAAAAAAAAAGTGTTTGAGAAATTGATTAAATCCAACCTCTGAGATAAGAAATTGATCCAAATACAGTTCAGCTATGATGTGACTGTAGTCCGTGAAACTAGGACAATTTAACTAAACATTCTCCACAAATCCACACATTTTTACCACATTTGAACCACAATTCAAATATAAATACAAAGCAAACATAACAGTTTCAAAATTCATGGCTCAGATAAAATGTGGTGAAACATTTTAAAGCTTATATATATATATATATATATATATATATATATATTCTTTTAAATACAGTATTTTGAAAATCCTGTGGAAAAAAACTGCATTGGAAACCGAGTGAGGCCATCCGTGGAAAAGCAAAGTTCTGTGGTTTAAGAGTGAAAAGCTGCAGCACTTGATAACGTCATCACCAGAATTTCAGCAAAGGAACACACAATATGTATAAAAGTGTCTTCCCGACGGCAAGAAAAAGAACTCCAGACAAAAAGCACAATGTCAGCCCACAGTTTCATGGCTGATTACCAATGGTACCATGGTGTTAAACACAGGGCAGTAAACTCATCCAGATGCACTTACACCGATCAGCCACAACATTAAAACAACTGACAGATGAAGTGAATGACATTGATCACGGCTACAGTACAATGTTCTAGTGGGAAACCCTGGGTCCTGGTATTCATGTGGATGTTCTTTGACATTGTTTCAGACAAAGTAAACCCCCTCAGGCCAACAGCACTCCATGAATCGTAATTTTTCAGGCACGCCCCATGTAGCTCAATCAAGTGCAACGCCGCGAGTAGAAAGCTCAAACGCACCCGCACAGGTATGTCTTCACTTCTTCTGTTCCGTTAGACCTCTTTCCAGGTTAATGAGGCGCTGTACGCATGAGACCACCGAACTACTGCACACAGACTGATGAGAATGACGGCGGCGATAAGGTTTTTTTAAATCACAAACAGGTGCGACGAAGCCAACGAGGGAGTGAGGAACAAGTCGACCCAGTCCTGAGGTGAAAACAGCTGTGTGAGTGAACCTGGGAGCATGGGAGTGGACGAGATTTAAGGGTCACAGGGTGGAACAGCAGACTGTCCCTTCACTGGAGCAATATTTAAGACCACATATAAGTTTCTTTGTCCACAAAACATTTCTGGAGCTTCACAGCTGAACAGCGTTGCAGCATTCTCCTAAACAACTAAAGAAGCTGGGGACTTGTTTTAAAACGTAAAAAACAACCAAAAAAACCCCAAATGGCTCCATACAGCTCGTCCGGCGTAATGCACGTCTCCAGAAGCCCAGAGATCCCAAACTGATTTGAAAGATTTACACTCATTTTTAAAGCCAAAATCCATTTCAGATGGGGTGCGCTCTTTTAGCTTAGCGGCTACAGCGAAGATTTCAGCTAAAATAAAAGGATGTACATAACTTTTCAAATCAATTTGGGATCTCCTGAAGGTCCTTCAGTTGTTTGAGAGAATGCCTAACCTGACTTTCCATCGGCATGAGGATGAGTAAATAACATAATGAATTCTCATGTTTTTCTGCTCCTTATCAAAAAACCATGTGGACTTGAAACAACTGCCAATCGGTTTTTTTTTTTTTATGATTAGCATCCGTTTAACATAATGAAAATCAGCTCGAAACCTGTTTGAGATAGTTGCATTGTTGTTATCTGGTAACTAAGTCCAGACTTTGCAAATCAAAATAATGAAAATTAAGTACAGTAAAAAAAAAAAGAAGAAAAAAAAGTAATATCTGCTTGACACAGCTACAAATAAATGAAGGACGGAGAAGAGGAAGTTCCAGGCAGATCTGAAGTTTAGCAGTGGAATTCCAAAAACCGCAAGGATTGTAGAATTATCTGCTAGTAGGAAACGGTCTTATTATGAAATACGGTCACAGCTGTATAGTTCAAACTAAAAGAATGGCTGCTACAATTTCTAGCAGAATCAGTGAATGTTAAACTTGAAACATGTAGATGCAGTTATCTTTGTCCTTGGTGGGAACTTGGGAGCAGACAACAGGAATGTCTTGACCAATGGAAACAACAAGAAGTTGTTTTCATTAGAAGCACAGGGGGAAACACTGGTGTAAATACGCCACAGCGACTGCAACGGAAAGGCTTCATGTTAACAAGCTAACTGAACATCCTTCCAGGAAACACTGCAGACTGAACTTGCAGAACACTGCAGTGTTCGAATGGGAACGTTGACCTGTCACTCATTTGACTCTTACAGGTTAAGTCTTGCATGTTTTAGGCCATTCAGGAGAAGTTCAGTATGCTTTACAGCAGGGGTTGGATGTGCTGCCAAACTCTCTGAGATGACGCTGTTGACGGCTTATAGGAGTGAAACGAGCATTAGATGCAGGCAGCACGTCACCTGCACACTGTGATAAAACTGCATATTTTAGAGTGTGACCAGCCCGAAACACACCCGTGGACCTTGTTTAATCAGCATGCTGATATGCCACACCTGTCAGGTGGATGGATTTTCTTGACAAAGGAGATGTGCTTTTAATTTAACTTTGAAGAAATGGGAGTGAAAAACAAAAAGGTTTGTTTCTATCTTTGTTAAGAGTAAAACAACTTCTAGAGGCCAAACACAGTCGTATATCTCAAGCAAGTTTCACAAGTGTGCAGGGTGACTTCACATTGAAGAACTTTCTTTACTGAACTAAGATACTGCAGCATGCTTTCAGAGACGTTTGGCAGGAAATTAAATATAATTTGTCGGAAATGTGCCAAACCTGCAAATCACTTTCGCTTAAATCCAAAGCACTCATGGCCGTTTCAGCTGTAATACTGTAGCACAGCAAGCTTTGCAGACCGCAAACACAGTCTGAATGTTTCAGTATCTGCTGACAGCTGACATGAATTAAAGTTAGGAGCCAAGAAAACACAGTGAAATTCCAGTGAACTGTGGTGTGTTCTCTTGGGTCAAAATTTCACAAACCCACAATAATTTATGAGCGGACTTGATCTGATTGTATAAGTTAGAGTTTTAGAGGACACAAGACACATCAATCACACACCACGTCCTCCACACTTACTTATCACTGCACTCACCATCCCCCTACTGCCCAATCGTCAATAATCACTATTTAAATTATGTTTTATCCAGCATTGGGTTTCCTCCAAAAGTTAGCAGGAGATTCAGCAGCTCAGGGAAAACAAAAGCACTAAACTTTATTGTTTCAGTGTGTTAGACAAGATTTCCACATAAACATGTTTTGGAGTGAAGTTTTCTAAACACAAAAACACAGAGATTCTGGTTCTGAGTTGAATTTCTGGATAAAAAGTGTTTCCTGCTTCATAAAATTTTCAGCCTAAACGACTAAATGATGGAGTCAGAAGAAACCTGTGTGACTGAACGGAAGGGTGTTGCAGCATTAGTCAGCGTAAACAGGGAATCGGTGTGCTGACGTACGTACAGTATGTGGGTGTAATGAGACGTTTGAAAACACAACATTGGCGGCTGAGCTGTAAGACACGAGTGGGTGCAACAGTGTGTAATTCATGTGTGTGTGGTTCTCTTGTGGTTCCTAATATTCCACATTTCTTGCAGGGAGTCCTCTCTCCGTCTCCAGTCTGTGACAGTACATTGTCTCCACAGCAGTCTTGCTTGATTGAAGCCCTGACTGCAGTCTCTTATCATTTTGTTTCTGAGGCTTTTCTTGGCCTCTGTCACAGTGTTTGAAGTCTTGAAATAGATTGAAAAGCCCTGGGTTAGGGCGGATATCTCACAGTAACAGTTTCAGGGAAGGGGAACGCAGAACAAGGACTAAACTTCATCCATAAAGAACTTAAGATTTGATGAAAATAGGAACAAACTGACACAAACCTTCACGGCGTGCTCAGTGCAACCACTTTCTGGTGCTCTTAAAGGGATACTGTAAGTTTTTAGCAGAGGTTGGAGTAAAAGCACCGACTTGATCGACTGATTTACCTCACTAACACCAAAAAACTGAGGATGGTGAACACCTGACTCCCAGTATACTGAGGAGGTAAGTGAAGAAATGACACTTCTCGTAATTAACTGCTGTTAATGACTCAGCGTGACAACACGTGAGTGAGTCCACTGTTTGCCACATTTTCATAGGCGCAGCACATGTTTTAGTTTGACTGATGCGTTTTGCTGAAGCACTCAGACAGGTTGAACCAGCGCGTCGCCGCACACGCAGGTTTTAAAGGAAGTGAAACCACATCCACGTGGACTGAAAGTGGTAGAACTGAGTAGGGATTTGTGCAGGGCTCTGTGGTCTTTGAACCAATGGTAGAACTCAAACATACAGAGGCCAGTGCGTTGTTGATTTAACTTTGAGAGTGTGTATAGGCTCACTAAACTGGTTTTAATTAGACCAGAGGCAGCCAGACCTCTGATCTGCTTACCTGCCTACCACATATCCATTTGAGGATCTAGTTTGTACAGATCATACATGAGTGCGCTGACGAGATGCTTCCACCAGACATCTACAGACTCTGGTTTACTAGTTGTAATCTGGTTTTGGCGGAGATTAGCTCTGCTCTAGTAATTAATCTGTCAAAATGTATTTGCCTGTGAAACAGAGCTCCACCTACAGTACGGTAGGCGAAACAGCAGCTGAGCTCGTCGCTGTGTTTTTATGTTTGGAGCCCTCTTGAGGTCTCTCTGTCTAGCAGCCAAAAATCACTTCACGCAGCTTTGACTGTCCACACAATGGAGAACATTTTAGCTATTACTTAATTTAGAGCAAATCAGGTTTTCAAGGTGGCTACACATGGTAACAGTTCTGTGATGAATCTGTGACGCAGTGCTTTAGATTAGGGATTTGGGGGCATTTATTGGACCGAAAACTTGTGGGCAAAAATAAATGCCCACAATAAATAAGAAGACTATTTATCTGAGTGCTGGAGCAGTTTTGGAGCAGTGCGCGCTGCTATTGTTCAAATTATCGGCCTGATAATGGGAAATTTAGCCAAAATGCTTTCCTTGACTTAACGAGCACAGCGTATACACACTCCGACACAGTAGGTGGCAGTACGCATCTTAAAAGATGGTTTGCAATGCGCCAATAAACACAGAGAAGCCGCGCTCATGATGTCAGACTGCTCGACTAGAGAGCCAAACATGTCGTCCTCGGTGCGGACGTTTGTGAGGAAGACAACACGATCGTAATTTCTTCACGTGGAAGCTGTTGAACATCTGTTGAGATTCATTTTTTTTGTTCATAATCTGGACATTTTTTGCAAAGTGAGGTCATCCTGATTGGTCCTAAAGGTCAGGGTGAGGTCAGGGTCAAGGATGTGTGTGTGTGTGTGTGTGTGATTCTCTTTCTTTCTCTATTGCTTATGTACATCTTCGTGCCGCAGTATCTTGTAAAGAACCCAGTAGAATATGTTGAAGAAGAGAAAGGCCAGAGGGAAGCCGGCCCTCGACACAGTGTCAATCTTTTTGGCTCTGTCAATAAATAACTTCCTCATCTCTTCGGTGCTTTTGCCGCGTCCACCTGCTGCCGCTCCAGGTGGATTCTGGGTGGTGTTTGCTGTGCCTCCTGGGGTGTTCAGTACAGTAACAGTATTGTTGGCGCTGGCCTTCGACTCCTTGCTGTTGCTGGGAGTGGAAGTCACGGCGGCTGTGGAGGTCAGTCTGCTCTCATGCACTTCCCCTTCCTGTTCGGGGGGCAAGGAAGAGGAAAAGGAGGAGGAGGGGGGAGCAGATAATAGTGCTCAATTATTCTTTTTTTCACAGGCTGCACGTGCTGCTAATGAGCAAGGCACTGAATGAGGGTTAAATTCATATACTGCTTTGGTAACAAACAGTATTGGATTGATTTGTGCAGAAATGTTGAATTTCATAACTATACATATTTGTGATCCCTCGGATGTTTAATATATTATTATTATATATTATATTTGACTTTTAATTTTGTTCAGTATTTTGTTTCAGACTTTTTAACAGTCTGACAAGACGAAACACTCATAGTCAAGCCTGCATTTGTTCTCCTATAAATTAAGTTTTGTCGTTAACATGGAATTCAAAGCTCGCCATTTAGTGTGTCGTACACATCCCGCTTTGAGCTCCCCTTGTGAACAGCGGTACACGTGCATTTGTTGACAAGCCGAAGCCTACGTAAACAAAGAAATGTGCACAAAACAAATGTAAACAAGAAGCAAGCGCAACTACACAAATTAAAAGGTTGATAAGGCCGGAAACATTTCCTAAGTTTGCTCAATAGTTTAAAGGTTTCCTACAGATATTGTACTCAACATTTAACTAATAATAATAATAATAGTAATAATTTAAAATCTATCATGTCATGCTTGCTTTAGACATCAATATGACCTCTGCCAGTGGCTTCAAGTCCCAAGATAAATCTGAGAAGGCACAAAATGATCAAAGTTATAATAAAGAAACAATTAAGAACTCCATAATTAGGAATTAGCCAAACAAATGTAGTTTGTGATGTTTCTATTACTTTACTTTATTACCTTTATAACTCTCTGTGTTGAAAACTGATGAATATTAAAATGATGACAGTAATCAATGATGAGCGTTATGATAATTGTCAAACTGATGGGGGAGGATGTGCAACAACACAGTGGTTGAATCATGCAAGTGAAACATGCACAAATACATGCAAAGATACGCACGCACGCACGCACGCACGCACGCACGCACGCACGCACACTTTACCATTACCCTGTGGTTGCTGTAGATTTTGGTCATAGATCCATACAGAGGTTCTGCTGCTTTGAGGCCGTTGTCAACGTTAACACGACGGAGGGAATCAGCTAGCTCCTCTGGATCAACTGCACCTCCACTGTTCTACCAGCCGACAGCATGCATACCAGTCACCAACAGACAGAAACCAAAAAGGAAACAAAAACAAAGAGCTTCCAAAAACAGGGTCGGGACCCCCATTCATTCAGTCAACCTGAGTGTTAAATCACTTTGTTTGGGTGCATGGGGCTCAATTCGGTTGCCTTTATAGCACAAAATGTGTGGCTATGTTGCATCCACAGATCCAGACATCTCCTCCACTCATTTAGGGCTGCAGCTCTACTTTTTACTTTCCATCAGTTTGCAACAGCATACAGCAACAACACAGAAATAATGTACTGAACTCGTTGTTGTTGTCAGCTGATGGTGAATCTCACACCACCTGATTCTCGGCCAGATACAGAAGGACTATTACATGTGGTCTGGACAAGATGCTGTCGTTGTTTCAATCCATTTTATTTCTTCAACATAATTTCAGTAAGAAACTGTTTTTTTTTTAATGAAAGTTAGTCAGATCAGTTTCGGTCTCACATTATGACCAAAACACAGCAGGTCTTGTCCAGCTGGTAGAACACTGTAAAATCAGCCATTTCATTGGTGTTTTTGTGAATTGATATTTAAATAGGTTATATTTATTTTTTCTTCTGATTCCACCAGTTAAAAACTATTTGTTACTGAGTTGCCTCTCTGAGACACATATTGAAATTTAAAGCAGTAAATGTTAAAGTAAATGTTATTCGTGTCTGTGAGTTGACTGAATGCTGAGTTGATCCTTTCCCAACCTTTACATGCACCGACAGCAGACTCCTTCTCTGTTTGGACTCACAGAAATAAAAACTCAAGTGTGAACTAAAGAATCATAAAAAAAAACACGTAGAAGTTACAGCCATGCTTTATCATGCACTAATACAGCCAGTGAGATGTGGTGTCACAGGAAACTCAAGCATGCGCAGTCAGATGCACTGGAACGTTGTATCTACTGTCACACATCAGGAATAGTGTTGTTGTCATTATTACTCTCCAACTTCATGATTTCCCACCTTCTCATCTGTCAAACTGCAATAGCAGCATGTCACCACAAGGTGACAGCTTCAGACCACAGAACACAGTTATTATAATGTTCAGTGTGTACTGGATATGTGCATGTCTGTGCAGGCACAGAGAGGATGTGTATGTGTTTTTTTCTTTTTGCCTGATCACGCTGGATGATGTAGTGTCGACCGTGTTCTTTGTTGCAGAGTTTTTAGGTACCTTGCTCTTGCTCTTGTGCTGCCGTCTGAATCGCAGCAGCTCCTTGTGTTGCCTCGACACAAAGTTGACGGCAGCATACTCTAACAGCGCGGAGAAGACGAAGAGAAGACACACTGCCATCCAGATGTCTATGGCCTTGACATAAGAGACCTGTAAACACACATCAGAGGCCTCTTGTTAACTTGGAATGAAGGGCGTGGGTTTGGTCTCAAAAGTTTAACTCACGATTTAACCAAGCAGCAGCCTCAGAAAGGCTAAATTACAACAACACGTGTGTGTGTGTGTGTTAGTGGAAGCTGTAGAAATTTTTTTTAATGTAAGGTGGCGCTAATCCGTCCACTCAAAACAATGTATTTCTCAGTTTACTCAGTAGAGTAGCATCCTTCCCAGATGCTATAAATAATACACATCAGGCTGCTCTGGGTTAGATGATTGCACTGACTCCTTTTTCCAGCATACAAAATCACATCAAGCAACAGAGAGCTAACAGAGTACAGCAGGTGTGAAAATACAGCAGATATAGTAGGCGATGAGACCACACAGAACGACCAGACACGCTGCACATTTTCCTGAGTTGTCCTAAAACCGCATGTTAGTCTACCGAGACCAGCTTAAGAGTCAAAACACATCAGCAGCTGATCAAATACGCTGCTTAGACCACAGTGAGAGAGAGAGAGAGCCTGAAACAGAAGTGAAGGTCACAAAATGTGACGGCTGAACTGAACATGAACTCTATTCTCAATATTCAAACTAAAGTTTTCAAAAGAGCACGGTCTGCTGGTTGTCAGGAAAAATTTCCCAACACACCAGAAAAACCCCCCAAAACTAATCCATCCTTAATACAATTTTCAACCTTACTTAAAGCAACAGCTTCAAAATCATTTTGATGGTACGCTGACTTGTAACAGGGAGAATGGCGCCTCCGTCATTGCCACAGTGGGCCCGGGTCGCCTGGTATTGCACTTTGCTGGGCCGTCCCTGAAACGTCTCGCGAGAACACGTAACGCTTTACGGCATTTACTTCCACACCTTTCGGCTAGCTATAAGAAGAAGCTAGCTCACTATTTTCAGTATGTTCGTCATGCAGAAGCGCCAAAGAGACAGAAGAAGACTTTGTGGAAGCGAGGAAGAGAACCGACAAGAGTAAATCTCGGACTGGCTTTTACTCGTTGGCGAGAGCTAAAAGACACAAAAGGATGCAAGACAGACGTCGAACTCGCCTTCTTGTTGCTGGACTAGTAAGTAATAACTTATTATCGCTAGCTGGCTTGCTACTGTTGTTGCGCTTGCTACTTGTTTCCATTTGTTTGTGTACGTTTCTTTGTTAAGTTAGGCTTTGTTGTCTTTGCCGGTTACGTAGGCTTCAGCTTGTCAACAAATACACGTGTACCGCTGGGAACTCGGAGCGCGATTTGTATTCACGACAGTGGTGTAAAAGGGAATTACACTCCGCAACTGTATCCGCCAGTGTTGCTTTAAAGTTGAGCTGAAATGAAAATATCTTTTTAAGCATTTTAGATCACATCCACGGCCATATTGTGCCCCTATTTAACAATATAAGCCAAATTACACACAAAAAAATTTTATTTTTACATTTTTATTTTCAACATTTTCCGACAGACGTTCGGTGTTGGATGTAACACGTCAGAGTACTCAGATTACTTTGTTGTTGTAACGTAACACACTACTTTAATTCATTACTTTGAAAAATATCACCTTATTTCTGTTTCTTTTGTTGCCATTATTGAATGTTTGTTGAAACATGATGCACTGTAGGCTGTAAGAGTCCCTGTTTTATTGTTTTCATAGAGGCTAGCGTAGGCTGTGATGTTCACTGTCAGTGTTGGCAGCAGGGAAAAACAGCATATTTTCACAACGCACATGAAGTGTGTTTTATGATGACTGAAGAGGGCCATTAAGCTCGTCTTAGTTTGGTGAAAGAGAGGAACTTGAATTCAGAAGGTGTACGGGCACATTTCTGATTGTCACCAAATTTTTGAGGACTACTTCCCCAAATAATAAAGAAAAAAACGGTTTTGGAGCTTTTACTGCTGTGGGGTTGTCTCCCAGCACCTCACTTTTTCTTTTCAAAAACCATTTTGTGCCACTGCATTCGAGGGAACTTTAGCTAGCTGTGGCAGAACACGTTTGTCTGGTGATTTTCAAGCGTCACTTGCCATTGAAATTATGCATTTTAATATGACAGGGAATAGATGGCTTTTCTTTGGCTATGTACAAATGTAGTGACTGCTGCTCAAACACATCCCCCATTGCAAGGGGTTTTAATTTTTGGTGACGCAAAAGTACCTTAATGAGCTGCTTTTCTCAGTAGGTAACGCTGTAACGTAACAAGTTACTTTTAAAAGTAATGCTACCCGACACTGCAGTCAATATAGGCACTATTTTTGGGTTGCAGCTGCTGCCCTTCACATACGTCCATGACTGTGCCACTGAAACTGACGTACGCTGATGATGATGACTTATTCAGACACATGTAACATAGCGGAGTGCAAAGTTCTGTTGAACAGTGGAAACATGAGAAACCTCTAAACAGACACACACACACACGGCCTCATGTTGTTGAGGTGTATGTGCATAGTATGTGTGAGAGAGAGATGGGTGTACTAATAAGGGTTATGTAACAAAGTGCTCCATGTCGGATTTTTTCTCATGCATACAAGATACCAGAACAAGACTAAGGGGCTCTTTCTCACTCACGCTCTAGTGGATGCATGATGTGTATAATCAACACAAACTTGTGCATGCCCATGAAAAACATCCACCAATGAAAACAGAGGATAGGGAAGAGGCATTTCAGGTCTCCGCAGAGGGAATAAATTAATCCTGCCACACACACATGCACACATGCATTCTCTTTTTCCCCCTCCTTCCTCAGTCACTCACCTACATACTGTATGTATATATAAGCTATGTCCTTCTGAATGTGCAAGTCTACCTATAGATATATATACAGTATCTGTGCTGTACCAAAGGCCTGGGAGTTTAAACCTTTGAACCAGATGGACACAATCTGTCTGTGTTGCCAGGGTTACAGTACAACAGGAACTGCCTGCAGCTAAATCTGAATTTTCATGGTGTAGATAATTGACTGTATATAAAGATGGACGACATTAGAGTGCCCAAAATGGTCATAAACTCCTCCCGCTCAATGATATCAGGTAGGACATGGGCCAAACTAAAAACTCAAAGTACACCTCAAATACATTTTTCCCAAAGATGGT
>JBBPCS010002617.1:0-13277 GCA_037974645.1 Hollardia meadi
GGACCAATGTCATCGGGGTGTGCCGGTGCCATGGGGGGTGTGCTTGATCAGCAAGGGTGTTTGGGCGGATGGTTTGTTTCAATTGGCATACACATGAATATTACACCTAATAGTGTGCAGGTTAAAAAATCTCTTCTTAACCTGCACACTCTCTCTCTCTCTCTCTCTCTCTGAAAAACCACATGAACATATTTTTGCCCTCTTTACCATTTTCTGTTCTGTACAGGTATCACTTCACCAATTTCTATTTCTATTCCATCCATCTATGATGTTCATAGCTAAACCCGTCAGCTGACTGGATGTATTTTATAGCAAAAAATAAAACAAGCCCTTCTGTCCTCCCATTCCTCTGTCACCTCTCGGCTCTTTCTCCTTGAAACACCTTCACTGAAGCATCTCTCATCTTCAGTTTAGTGTCATTTTTATTGAGTAAGGTGGTTATATATAAAGTAAGACCACTGAACTCAGTGACTGGTACACCATTCTTGTGCACAGTGGCACTCTCGTCATTGTAGGTATATAGAAATTGGACAGCTAAGAACTTTTCATCTGCTATGAAATGCTTTTCATCCTAAAATATAGTAAAATATTAAATTCTTTCCATTAAGGTGTGGCAATATAGTGATTAGACCAGTTATGTTATGGTGCAATGCACTAGATCAGACAATTAGGTCAAATATTGGTAAATAATGCCATTGTAGATTGCCAACTATTCTCTCTGATATCATAAAGTAAAAACACTGGAGCCTGTTTTGATGGTGGTGTTGCAACATTAGCGAAGAAAACGTGTATAGTACAAATGAGAGGGACAGAGAAAAAGTGGAAAGGGCAAGAGCAAAAGAAAGAATTTAAAAAATACAATAATGGAGGGATCCTGATGACAGTCATTGTGATGCTGTCTGTGAGAGTCAGAGCTAGAAACAGAGCGAGCAAGACAAATAGGAAAGTTGCTAATGCGTCTGTATGGCTGCACATTGCCATACCACGTGTAGTTGAATTTTGAATCTGTCTGAGGAAAAAACACTCATCGATAACTCGCTGGGTCATGGCTGCAGTGAACAGGAAGGTGGGCTGACTGGGAAATAACAGGGATGACAAAAAAAGAGAGCAAAGAAAGAGTGTTTGGTTTGTAAGAGATGAAGATTAAACAGCACACAGCTAGACGCCTCCCTGGAGAGCACTTAGTGCAAGCAACTATGTTCACTTGTCCCAAGGCTATTGGAAATGCTAAGTGGTCCTTCAAAGAGTTGGATTATAACTACAAACCAACATTGCAATGTAATGCTTTAACATTACACGTGAGCAAGGATTATTGAGTTTGGGAACACGTTTTTTTTTGTGTGTGTGTGTGTGTGTTATGTGCCACATGTTTTACTCACAAGCAGATGATGTTTGCCAGGTTTATGTGTTGAGTTCTTTCCACGCTGTGCTGGCTCTCGCCCAGATGTGCAAACCTGCAGAACAAAAACGCACAAAAAGAAAAACAACTGAAAAAATATACGAAAAATCTACAGTCTATGCACACACTGAACACATGTTTGTCTCTCCCACGTTTCTTCCATCTTCATGTGAAGAGCCATGAACAAAAGGTAACTGGGTAACAATGTAACTAATCTCTCAAGGACCCTTCAAATGTCAAGGTTCATCTTGTCTATTTTTCATTTCAAATATTCCAAGATTAACTAAACATGCCCGTTGAGATCTCTAATGTTCAGAGCGCATCATCATGAAATCTCAAATTTCCCTGCAGGTTATTTTTCTTTTGCAAAGACACAATAACATGCAATAGTTGAGAGTTCCCCTCTGGCTTTTTCTTGTGATTTTTAATATTAACACATTGATTAGCGGAGCTCTGGCTGCCGCTAACATCTTTGGAGCCATTCCAACGTCCAGCCTCCTTAATGAATGCAGTTTCCTTCTCATCATGTGCAACTACAGTCGGAGGATATGAAACAACATTCTTCACAACAATTTGGATTTCTTTTTTTTCCTTTTTTTTTTACAGCTAATTCTCTTCCTTCAATTACACCTCAAAACTGTACCTACCTATCTCAAAGTCAGAGATATAAATCTAATAAATAAAACTTTTTTTTTAACATCTTAACATGAATTGTGTGCATTCATCCTAAAAGCTACTTCCACATGCAAAGTTCATTCCTGACCCAGTTGCTTTCAGTACAGTCCAGACTGTTCCTTAACAAACATTTTAAGCTCATCTGTCATCAGTTGTGTGGGAAAATGGACACTCATCTTGTTTGTTCTAGTTGTTTAATTTTTTCCCCCACTTGTTTCACCTGTGTTCTTGTTATTTGGGTCATGTGATTGCCTCCCATTAGCTGTTGCACCTATATAGGTAAGGCTACACACCTGTTGTTTGCTATTTTTTGGAGCTCTGATGAAAACCTAGTGGTCTTTATCCTTCCTTGTACATTCTCTTATGTTTGGAGTGCCTGGTTTGCTTTCTTATTTTTGAATGTCTCCTCTTTCCCCGTTTTGCATGAGCAGCGTTTATATATTTATTTTGTCTACATTGCATAACATAGAGCAACCACATCTCTCTTTTTTTCCCTTTTTCATATAATTCTTATTTAGTTCATGCAATAGAGATTAAAAATGAATGGTCTGAACAGCAAATTACATTTTTGTGATATGCCACGCTTTATGGAATTCATTAGCTCACACATGTATTAGCTAAAATATAAAGTGCACTTACTAATCTACAACATTTTTTTCTGTTTCAAAGACATGAGCATACACTGACTACTGGAAGAAAACACTGGACCAGTTATCCTCAGTGGGTTTAGTTCAGCTGAGTGTAAGGGGAAAAAAAGCTATCAACGCTCCATTAACAGCATCATACTGTATCAAAAGTGCAGTTCGCAGCCAAAGAACAGATAGTGTTGTTCCGTTTCATTGGCTATTCAATGTAGCTAATCAACATGGCTGGGGGCCTACAGGAAGAAAAGACAATTAAAAAAGGACATTCAGAAAATTAAACTCAGGGGTGAAGGAAAGGAGAGGTGGACAAAGAGCAATGAGTTCAGAAGTGTGATGCACACAGTGGGGCAGAGTTGACAATGTTCCTTTTGCAAAGTAACCCACATCACCCTGAGGGGGCTGCTGACACTGACTGCTTGTTACTCATCTCTCTGTCTTGGGAACAGGGTGCATCGTCCATAACAATGAAAAGACTTTTCCTCAGGACCAGTTGAATAGGCAGAGTCAGTTGCTTCAATGTGGAACCAAAAAAACATGCCAAACATACAGTATACTGCAGGCCAAATAAACAAGGGGCAAGCTTGAGTTGGTAGGTACGAGACACAACGAAAATGTACCCAGAATTGTGTGTGCGTTACTTTTTCTGGCTTAAAGCCTCCATTCATTTATTTATTTATTTTTGTATGTATTACATAGTCTATACACTACATTTTAATGTATGTAGATGTGGTGTATAGCTCAACAACTCCATGTCACCATCAGGATGATCTGTAATCACTTTGATTCTCTGACTTTTCATTTAACACCATTATCAGGTCAAAATTTTAATTTGTCCAACACCTTCTGACCCAGTACATGCAAGACATTCCCATCAGCCTCAGCTATACTTCTGTGCTCATATGCTAGCATGCTAACATGCTGTATTAAGATGGTTAGCAAGATAAACTTTACACCCGTTATGATACATGACCACAGTCCAGCATTGGACACTTGATGGGTGACTTAATAGATGAAAACAAACAGGCTACACCCTCCTACAACCACGCAAACGAGGGATAAGCAAGTACATCACTATCTGAATCAGGATCTGTTCAACCAACAAAATGATCTGTACTCATATCTGTACTTGGGAATGGGCGGGTCTTAACCCAGAAGTGGGTGGTACTTAACCGGCTTGTTAATTGAAGCCTGAAATTGATGGGTTTATAAGAAGTTGCATTTGATTTTTACAGGTGTGCCCAATAAAGTGGCCACTGAGCGTATGTTATTACAGAAGTTATTACCTTTCTCCTCACTTAGAACTGCATTCTGTAGAAAAAGCATAAATTAGCTAGCTTGCCAAGGCAATAACTACTGCATTATTTATAGTTGTAATTTAAATGTCCAAACTTAAAAGATTGTTAAAGCCAGATATACACTGTATGTATGTATACATGTCTGTGTCAGCCTTGGGTGCATTACCTTTCATAAATGAGCAGGTCTTCTTCAGCAGGTAACTCAGCCAGATTGAGTCCATAGGGCTCCTTAACGGACTGCTGCTGGATCTCCTGAAGAGGTGAAAAGGGAAAGGTATGAAGCTACAGGTGCATGTGACAGACAGAAAAAACAAAAACGGTTTTAACAAACGTTTTACTTTGTTAAAACTTTGAACGTACTTTGAAAGAATTGTTAAAAAAGAGATAAAATGTAAAGCTGCTTGCTCACAGCTAGCTCCTCCAAACAGAAAATCCAATAGCTGCATCTCAAAATATAAAATCATACAGACAAGGTCATCAGGTTCAGCTGCTTCTCTACAACTGATTCCCTAATTACGATGGCCCAAGGAGTATCATCTAAGCAACTATGAATGTAATTGATTGTTGGTGTCTCATGAGGTAGTTTCATGTTCAGGGACAGTGTCCTCGGGTTCCTGCACATGGTGTCCAAAGTTTGCCGAGACATAATGATCATAATAAACAAGAGATTAGTTTAATAAGGTCAAACCAGTCCAAGCTAGTTCTAAAAGACTTCATATAAAAATGTCATGTAATCAGAACTTTTTCTGTCATTCAGAAATGAGGAAGTTTGGATAAAAAACATCAAACAAAAATAGATAGTAGCTTAGTTTAAAATAAAAAAATAAAAAAATAATGAAATTATTTCCAAGGACCATTTATCGTGTCATGGAACATGAAAATGCTGTGGTAAGAACAACATGTACAAAGAAACACACTATTGCACGATATATAAAACAAAACCACCAATCAAAAAATGCAGTTAACCGATGAGATTAATGTGGCTTGATCACCTAAAAGTATAACTAAATAAAATAAAACAACTGCCAAGGATAATTCATCATAGCACAATGCTATGAAAAGCAGGAAGTAAAAAGAAAAACAATAAATAATAAATAAATAAATAAATTTCAGTTTCTGTGTTCACATGCTGGTGGCAGGGAGGGAATTTCATATGAACAGCTTGAATATATCTTGCCTCATGTTGGGGTGAAAGATTGCGAGGATGGTGTTAAAAGCATTTCCTTGGCAGACACCATTTCATACAGTGTAACAAAATATACACTTGGATAAAATGACTTCTTTTTTTTTTAAAGATCTTTTACATTATAGTTTATATCATTTTATGTTTTGACACAGATACAATATTGTAGAATTTGTTGAATGTTTTATGAAAAACCATTTAATACCCATATGGGGGACGTCTGTTTTTGGCGAATCCAGTGACTTAAAAATTTTCTGAACATGGATGATGATAACGTCGTTTTGTATACATGGTATCTTTGTCTCAGATACCACCCCAATAAAGGCAAGAGAGCCAAAAACTCACTTCTCTCACCAGATGGTTTAAAATGTCCTGCAAATACTGTTCAGAAAAATTATTTTTTTAAACAAATTAATTCTATAAACTGGGGATGCTAGCTATGTATTCTTTTTTCAACTGATGCGATAACGCTGTAGTTTCTGCACATCTGAGGGTAAGAAAGGCTAACGTGTAGTGAGCGAAGATGAATGATTTAATATTCCATAGCTCTAATAAGATTTAAAAATTGAGTTAAAGCTCATAGACCTTTTGCCTCCTCTCTGAACCCTTGTGGAACATGCTAGGAAATTACAATTGTGTTGTCTTCCTCTGATACTCTAAAAAACATCCACACTGGCGACGACATGTTTGGCTCCAAGTGCAGCTGTGCAGCAGTTTGACATCATGAGCACGCTGCACTTCTTCTTCTCTGTGTTTATTGGTGGATCGCAAACCAGTTTTAAAAATGCATACTGGCAGCTACTGTATCGGAGTGTGTAGATGCTGCGCTTGTTAAGTCAAAGAAAGCAGTTTGGCTTCATATTATGGGCTCCATTTAATCAGCCATAATAATGCCATTATCAGCCGATAACCTATAATATAAAATTTCCCATTATCGGGCCGATAATTTATCAGTCCGATAAATATCGTGCATACCTTCTATAAACCTACTGCGGGAAGCTTGTTATGTAACAGGAGTGGCCGTAAAGCAATCAGCCATAGTTCTCTTTGTTTCTGACAACGCCGCAACATGTTTAACATAATGCATTACATTTTCACTATATTTGTATTGATCAGAGCTGCAGGGAGGGGAGAACAAATGAGGGTGTTCCAGGACTGTGTCCAGCAAACAGCAGCTGTGAACACACACACACACACGGGCATACAGATGAAATCACAAAAACACACAGAACCTCGCACAAACACAAAGTACATGGTAACACACACCTAATACTTGCTTATATATACACCCACACACATTGCAAATGTGTCTTGTGGTCATGCAGGTACACATACACCCATATTGGAGGGATTATGATACGGCCATGTGTAATTACATGGCAAACGTCGTAATGATCTGATGTTTAAATATTTCAACAGATTTGTGTTACAGTGGCACCCTGGCAATCCATTCTCAGGGACAGGCTCGGAGGCAGCGACACGAGACGCATGAGTTTGAGTGTGCGCTCCAAACACGTGAGCTTGTTGTCCAGCCCGGAATATTCATGACCGAGTCATTGCTCAAGGCCCCCGAGAAGATAGACCAGAGAAAAGGTACAGAAAATACATCATAAATCATGAGGGGGAAGAGATGGATGGATCAGGAGGGAGAGCCTTTGCCTCTAACTCTGAAAATCAAAAAGGATTCTATTGAAAATTCTCTTGTTCAGATTCTCTGCTCAGTTAAATGATTTCTTGAGACATAAAAAGATAAAGGAGACTGGCAGCTGACACCTACCAGCTTTTGGCTGGTACAGCATGCAATGACATGTGATCTGATCTAAAACCTGCGGCATCTTGAGGTACCAATACACAACCAAAACTTCTTTTTTATGATGTAGCACTTTCATGTGTACAGTATATTTTCTTCAAAACACTTTTTTTTAGTTAACGCAAGCAGCCCTGTCAAAGGTTGTACAGTCACCAGCTAACAAAGCACTTGGGACCGTGGCCACAAACAGTCATTTTCTGAATGACAGGAGAGAGGGTCAAAGTGCAGGCAGAGGGAGTCACACTCCTGCAGATGTCACAATGACTCTAAATAATGCCTTTAACCATGGTAACATTGTGGCTGTTGCAATCAACAGTTTAAACATCACTGGAGGGTCCTTCGACATCATGAAAGACATGTCTTATAAACAGAACTATTTAAGAGGAGGCCGTTTTCTGGTGCATTTGTTTCATCCTGTTGACACACTGACCTACTACCTAGTGCTGACAATTGTGCTCTTTCTGCGTGCTGTGGTATGGAATCTAGGTCATCGAGAGATGTGAACGTACAATAGATACCAATGCAGTGATAATGAATTCTGAAAAGCTACTCGAACAATATATTTTCATATTAACAATTGATCAATTAACGTGTAATGTGGATGGTGTTGCTTATATTGAAGAAGAGAAAATTATTACAAAAATATGTCGTTTTCCTCAGCTCTACGGGGTGTTTTAACATCTTTCAGCTCATTGTTTGGTTTCCTGCAACTTTACTGTTTTGGTTCACTCTCACAGCTCTCATCACACTTGAATAGCAGGCAACTATGGCAATTAATCTGAGACAAACACTGTTGCAGTCTCTAGCTGATTTACTTTATTAGACTAGTTCTAGACTTGGCTGAACAAATTGAACAAAATCATGAATAGATCTGCTTTTTCGGTGTATTCAGATGACACTAAGAAAGCAAATATTTTACAGACTGTTAACAAAAGAACGTTGTGGCCAACACTTGTTAAACAACCAATCTTTTTTTAGACCTGTCCAGAGATAAAGCACTTATATTGTCAATGTAGACTCAGACCTTCACATCAACCTTGGCAAAAGCAGAGAGCAAACTAAATGCAACATCAAAAAATAAAGGCAAGACATCTGTAGGTGACCACTTATCACCTGATGTCCTAAATACAGACTAAATCCCACTATGCATGTCCTACATACACTTCTTGATGATATCTGGGCTTTAGAGGAGGAAGCCATTTGGATCATTCTGCTACATTTCCCAAGAAAGCAAAGAAATTGAACACAAGGAATATAAAAGAGTAATGTTTCTATCAAATCCAAGCAAAATCCTAGTCATGTTGGACTAATAATCAGTGTTCTGCACAGGAAGCTACAGACATAGCAGGTCTTTTTCAGCAAGAATGCTCCATGTACAGATGATGTTAAAATTTTAAGAATAATCTAGCTGTTGACCTGTTCACCAATTCGGTGAAAAAGTACTCAGTAGTCAGTAACCAGGATGGTTTTGGTGACTTTTATTTTGTTTATGTCTTGTTTGGATGAAGTGTGTTTTACGATGAGTTAACAAAGGCAATTAAACTCATCTTATTTCGGTTAAAGGCAGAAACTTGAATTCAGAAGGTGTACATATGTATTTTTCTGTATAGTAAGAAAAAGAGAGTTGTAAAAATATTTCCATTCTTGACATTTTGTGAGTTTGTTTTGTTTACTTATTAGACTAAATGCTATGAGAGCTTGTGAAAAATGGTGAATCCACTGCTCATATACAGTACATCTCCCAGCTGAAACTATGGACTATCGCCTCTAGAGGCATTATGAGACAGGGCGGGTTGGGGCTAGCTAGTCAGCACGCTAACTTCAGTAAATATCTCTGCAATACATAGATGTCTTTAACATAACTGCTATTTCTTCACAATCAGTTGATAATGTTAGTTCATTTTTTGAACATCTAAAATTAAAGTTATGGCCCCATTTTGCAAATTGCACCTTTACATCATACAGGGATACATATTATGTGTACAGTCCTGTATGTGTACAGAATTGGGTTACTTATGGAACACTAATCCAGTTTCCAACACAAAAGGAGTCAGTTCAACCAACATGTAAGCAAACATAAGTTCTTTTCCGAACAAAACTTAGAAAAAGGGATAATATTAAAGTGCAGAAGGGTATGTATTATCAAGAGCGAGACTGAGAGTAGAAGCAGTGAGTAAGAAATAAGGAGGGAAGTGATGAAGAAACAACAGGAATAATTACATAAATACCTCATCTCTCTTTTATTCTCCCTAAAGCCAACATAAACACAAACCCACACAATTTAGAGTCTTTGCGTTGGAAACCCCTGTCAATGAGGCTGATTTGAAGTTAATGTCTACTCTTCCGTCTGACACAAACAGAAAAGGGAACTAATTTCTTCTAGAGGACTCTGGGGAGGTGGGAATGAAAAATACAATTAGGGTGACATACTCAAATTGGAATGCAAAATGCTTTTGAAGCCCAAAATACAAGCAGGTGGCATCAACGCAGCCTGAACCGCGATTACATTTCCCTGAGGTCCTTAAGGAAGATTACATATCCTTGACTCACTAGAGGATCTCATTTGATTGGCTTTTCTTTTTTTTTTTACTCCATATCAAGCAAAGAGGTTTCAAAGTGATACAAATTTAGATTTCGTTTACTTTTTTCTTTCCTTCAGTATGTATGACATACCATTGTTGCAGTGTAAATGTGATTCCTTGTTGGGTACATTTGTCTTTGAACATGTAAATCTATCTCCTGACAGGTCATCAGATGCTTTGTGTTTTCATACCTCTTGTGTGCGAGCGCTCTCGCCAGACTCTGTTAGCAGTTTGACTGGGGTAGAGCGCTGGGACACGGACCCGTCGTCATCGCGGTCCTCCTCTGAGTCATCCTCTGACGTGCTGCTGATGGCCTCTTCACTCGGGGGAGGAGGTGCGCTGGCTGCAGTCTTCCTCTGGAGGAGCGTCTCCTCTTTACTGCTCTTGTTGCTGCCAATATTCAGAAACAGCCACAAAGACATGCACCAATTAGACATTATAACAATATACATAATGACAATGACAGGTAAGTTGGTTGACTGGGACAGGTAAGTCACAAATGGGTCATCCAAGTAGACAATGGCCCCAAGCATACTTCCGAAATTGTGGCAAAATGACTTAAGGACAACAAAGTCAAGGTATTAGAGTGGCTATCACAAATCCCTGACCTCAATCGAATAGAAATATTGTGGGAAGAACTGAAAAGAGTGTACAAGTGAGGAGGCCTACAAACCTGACTCGGTTACAACAGTTCTGTCATGAGGAATAGGCCAAAATTCATATTTTAATTGAAAATTTTGGAAAAACTAAACAAAGATAAAGTAAAAAAAGGAGACCTGAAAGAACTACAAGGCCAGGGAGAACCTGTTGATATGACAGAAATAGCTTAAAGTTGTTCAGGGAAAAAAGCCCTGTGGATTTCTCTGCTCAACATGTTAACCCTTGGCTAAGAAGTTGGATGAATAGATGTAGAAATCTGACTGACAAGAAAGATGTGTTGTGTGTCTGCATTTGTAAGCATGTGTGTTCTCAGGTGGGGTGGTAAGGTTCAGAGCCAGTGAGTCAGATCAGACATAACTACCACATACTGTACTACCCAGAAAACGAATGAAAAATGCAACCGTGACATCCATTCTGCATAAAAGATCTAAAGATCTAACTCAACTAAACCCACATACACACACTCACCGTCTCTGCCATAAACTTATTCAAACAGTTCTAAATGTATTCTACAAACTTGCAAAATTGGATGGTTTTTACTGTCTTAAAAGATATGATAAAATCACCTAGGGGTTGATTTGATTGGCTAAAATCTAGGGAGACTCCAGTAGGGTTGGGCTGGTGGCAAATGAAGTGTTTCTGTCAACTGAAATGCTAGAGGGCTTTTAATTTGAAACTGATACAGGAAGTTGATTTGTATTAACAGCATAATGAAAAAACATCCTAAATATGACCACGACATATAAAATGGACTCACCCCAACACTGATTTTCCTGTTTCCTCTGGCTTGCGAACTGTGAATGGGCTTGGATCCACTCCTACCGTCTTGGGCATAAATTCCCTTTATGAACACAAATCAGAAGGAAACCCATTAGCTACAGTACCATCACAATAATAGATACGCAACAGAGGTCTTTCTCATCCAAAAAATCTGGAACGACTTAGCAATGTCAACACAAAAATTTCACTAATGTCAAGCAATAACCTCAGCAAAGTAGTAAGAAAACATGTCTCTGCTTGATTACAGCCCAGACCATTTGTTGTTGTTTTTATAGAGCTTTGATATAAAAGGTTTAGCGTGTATATTTTTATGTTTGTGTGTGTGTGTGTGTGTGTGTGTTTTCACCTTGCAGAGTTGGTCATGGCAATGCAGAATGTGTCATCAAAGGACGTAAGCTCATAAGGTTTGAAGAATTCGGTGTATATGTCAATACTCTCATCAAAGCGGTTCACTCTCTTCACTTTGACCTTCTTCATTGTGTCGTGACAGGGGACTGCATCCACAGAGGACCGCACAAATCAGGCCACAAACAAACACACAGAATAACAAGACAATAATCCATGTACATAAAGTATAGGTATGTGTGATATCCTGTGAACATGTCCCATTAAAGACAAAAACCAACAATTAATGTAAACTACTAAAAAGCTTGTCCCCCTTTCCTTCCAAAAAAAGGTCCAATTCATAAACACCAGCGCTTTTAGCCACACAAAGTTAAGGTGAAAATTATAAGAGCTGGTGGTAACTGAAGCACACTTAAAAG
Source organism: Hollardia meadi (assembly GCA_037974645.1). Lineage (NCBI taxonomy): Eukaryota > Metazoa > Chordata > Actinopteri > Tetraodontiformes > Triacanthodidae > Hollardia > Hollardia meadi. Next base: position 11,793 of record JBBPCS010002617.1, read on the forward strand.
GGGTGTCACGATGGGGTGTAACCGCCAAAGACTTTCCACATATATTATCCTTATGGTGCATGTGTCAATAAAATAATAGTTGACTCTTATGAGGTCCCTCCTCATTTAAATTAAGCTCAGCATAAGTTCAATAAGGAAGACTCTCCTTATGTTACTTATTCATTCTCATTCCCCTCCTTCTCTCTCACTCTTCTCCTACTTCCTCATATCAGTTGATTAGGGGCGTTTACTGTTTTGATGGATAATTGCAATCAGATGCAAAATAAGGCCAAATTACACTCAGCTGCAAAACTTTATGGGTGTGTTTGTGCAGTAATGCCATTAGCGCTTTTGTGAATTGGACCTTGAGGTGGGGCAGATGCACAAATCATGGTGATGGCGATCAGCAACCGCAATCCATTCTTTGGGAATTAATTCTACAGTCTTTTCAGACTTATGTCTTCAGTTAGGAACAGACTGGATTGGGACTGAGCCACTGACATGCTGAGGAAGTTGGAAAGCATTGAGACATTAGCAGACTTTTTTCTTAAAAATTCTGGCAATAGTAAATGCCCACAAACATTAGCTAATTCCGATGGCTACCGACTTATCATTATCTTGAACCTCAATATGGATTAACATTTTCATATAATAGATCAAGGCATTTTTCAGAAGCAGATATATCTCTTTTACATATTCTGGATATTGTGGATAATTATACAGATATCACATATTGAAGAGATACCTTCATCATAGGCCACAGGAAGGTAGGACAAGATTCCATCTGACCACCACAGTGTGTAGCTGGAGACATACAAGAAACAGAAATGTTTCATCATCGACTTCAGTAATTTCATGAGCCACAAGGTAGCTTGTTGTTTTGTAACATTTCCGTTGAGCTCTGGGCGACTTGCAGTGTTATTGTGTTTCGTTGTGTTTTCTCTATTTATGCTGTTTTGTCAAATTGTTGAAGACGTTTTCATTTGCTTGTGTTTTGTCTATTTGCATGTCTTTTCCTAAGTTGCAGTGTCTTAAGGTCTCCGGGCCACCGTGTAAACCCTATTTAAATATGGTGGCGGCAGTAATGTGGACAACATATCAGGCTGTGACGGTAAGCCATGACGCAAACCGCAGGAGTGCCACACTAATAATTATACCTCACAGCTAAAGCTCTGTGGCCCTTGCCCTGGTAAAAGCAGGCTTGATAGCAATCACTTGGAATGACCACAAAAGCAATCTCATCGTGCAGAAAAATGCACCCACATGTTAATGTGAACAGCATCACTACCCATGTCAGGCTTGTAAAGCCTCCGCTTTAAAAAAAACAACCCAAAACTGTTCACAAACAGCAGTGCAGGTGCTAATCTTTTGAGGGATTTCCTACTGAGATATTCAATCAGCACAAACATTCAAAACATTAACAGCTACTGAGAGATTGTGTGTGTGTGTGTGTGTGTGTGTGTGTGTGTGTGTGTGTGTGTGTGTGTGTGTGTGTGTGTGTGTGTG
>JBBPCS010002618.1:0-13276 GCA_037974645.1 Hollardia meadi
TGTGTGTGTGTGTGTGTGTGTGTGTGTGTGTGTGTGTGTGTGTGTGTGTGTGTGTGTGTGTGTGTGTGTGCATTTACAGCATTCATGTTCCTGTTCTTCTGAAAGCTGCAGTCCAAGATGTTACAGAACAATGGCCACATCATGGTTTCTGTAAAATCTAGTCCATTCATGACACACGAAGGACAGAGCATCAAGCTGATGCCAAATCAGATCTGGAATGAGATCATAGCAGTCGAGATAACCAGCTCAAAGCATCCAGCTACATGCTGGTGAACTGGGAACCAAAATATCTTCTCACACCTTTGAGTTTTGAATATTTGGAAAGAGAAGGATTAAAGCATGTCAGTCCAACTTAGCACTTCATGCACTGCATCAATGTCAAGACAAGGACTGATGATGTGAATGTTTAATACATTAATTTTCAGGCTTTATCATAATATAGCTAATAGCGTGAAGAGGGAGTTCTAGCAGAGCTGCCATTGCACACGCTAATTTGTCGCCGTTACCTCTAGACTTTGCTGCATAGACACACACATTGATTTGCCTCTCAAGTTCAATGTTTCTTTGTTTGCTCTGACAGGCATTGCCATGGAAACACAAAGGAGTGGAATTACAGTAAAGTTAAGAGGGCTGTAAGAGGGAGCCAGTCCACCAGACTGTGAAGGGCTGGTATTCAATTCAAGACCAAAGACACAGCTCCATCATGCCTCTGGGGCTGAGAGGACTACAGGCTGCCTTAAAGTTCCTTGGTGTACTTTTAACCTTGCACATCCTTCAGAAAACCTGCTGTTAGTTTTACCTTAAGCTGTACATAACTGGTATACACACTCATTGGACAAGAGCTTTCCTCTGTATGAGAGAAATCTGGTGTCGAGGCTTGTTTCCTCAAAAGTGAAAGCAAGAAATGGATTCTATTCTCGTCTCTTACACAGATGGGGTGTTAAACATTGATGGGGCTGATGCAGGGAGAAAGGGAGAGAGAGCGGCAAGACAGAGAGGCACTACTTTCTTTTTCCTGATTGCTCTCCAGCATCCAATTTTTGTCGAGTAGGAACATCTGTTAAAAAAGCAACAGCTGCATTATGAAACAGATCCAGAATCTCACCAGCATTTATGTGCAAATATAGTGTGACCGGTGTTGTTACTTTGAATGTGCTTACACGCATATCAGACAAAGTATGTGGGATTTATATTTTTTTTATGCAGTCTCCCAATTTTTAAGGGCAGAAATTAAAAAGGATAATTTACAACATGTAAAGTTGGTTGCAACTTGGTTCCAATCAATGAGTACCTGAAGTTGACAAGTCGTAGACATGAAGAGACATTTGGTGATGCTCTACCAGGTCATCTCAACTCGTTTAGGTGGTTTTTACCTTCAGTCTGGTCTTCAAGGATTGAAAGAAATGCTCAAAATGGTCGTAAACTTGGCCAATTGAGAACATTCCTCTATAGCCCAAAATGCTCTGGCTCTGTATTTAGAATCATCAAAAACAATGGACAACCTTTAGCAAGACAAGTGTGTAATGACTGTCAGATTTCTGCTTCCATTGCGCGAATGTAACCTCTTTAAGCAATACTGTGTCTGTGTGCATAATCACACTCACATCTCTACAGATTTGCTGACCACACAGACATCCTGTGCTCTTGCAGAACAACAGAGCACTTCCTGGTTGATTCATTGTTGTGTTGCTTATAGAGAAGAGTTTCAAATCTTACCACATTTCGTGCTTCATTGCTCCCTGAGACACGCAATGCTCATCAAAGACATAGGGACAAACTGCCTGGTATGTTGCTACATAAAAAGGAATATGTCAGAATATGTTGCTTTGTAGGTGTAAAGCCACACAGTTGATCTGCTGCCTAGCACAGCTGTCCACTGCAGGCGGTAAGGAGCATGCGATTATGCAAAGAAGTTTTAGCCGGAAAATGAAAAGAGCCTGTTTAATTTTACATGTTTAATGAGTGCCATTAATTCGTAAGGGCCTGATAATGATTCATAAAATTCTTCCCAGCTGCACAGTAAACATTTAAACAATAATTTTATAGATTATTATCAGCAGATTAATTTAGACAAGAATTATTGAACTTTGAGTAAAAAACAAATTAAAAAAATATGCACAGTGGAACTTTTTGAATAAAAAATATGAGAGGATTTCTCCTCTCCTCTCCTCTCCTCTCCTCTCCTCTCCTCTCCTCTCCTCTCCTCTCCTCTCCTCCCCTGGTGTATGAGGTTCAATCCTCTGCACTGGCTTTGGCCTTCAGAGAGTGTTGCTCTGTCCACAGAGATTTTTCCGCCTTCTTTCCTTCCTTCCTCTGACATATCTTCAGCACAAGTATAAATATGACCAAAAGCATGCAGAAGACAATAGCTCCAAGAATCCCTATCCAGGTACATGACCTGCATTCTGGCTCACAGATGGCTTTAACATCTCCTGCAAAAAAGAAAACAAAGAAACGCATTACTCGTAAACATGATCTTCATTGAGAGAAAATGCCAATCACATGAAGATGTGTTTACCTTCTGCATAGACATTAACAGTCAAATATCCTGACTTTTCCACTGCAACCTTGCTCCAACCATGAGACAGAGAGGGAAGCCACTCTTCCACCTCACAGAAATACAGACCACTATCTTCAGGACCTGGCTTCAAGACTGTAAGACTGAACTGGTTGGGCATAGGGTGGCTAAATCTCAGCTGATCACCCTTCTCAAACATTTGTAGGGTGGAGTTTCGGTAAGCTGTGAATATGGGCCGTTGTTTAGTTTCTGTATCTTTCTGCCAAAACCACATGACCTGGAACTCAGATCCACTGCTGGATTGTTTGGTGATTTGACAGGGGATGGTGAAATCCTGGGACGTGCTCGCATTCAACTCCACTTCTTCCTGCATAATGGATAAGTTTTTTCCTGTGAAAAAGCACACAAGGAAAAAGACACTTTATTTAACTTAAGTGCCACTTTGAAGTAAATTCTATGGTGCACCTTTTGCAAAAGGCGAGAACAGACAAAATAAAATTTGTAACACAAAAAAGAGCAGAATAAGGGAAGACAAAGTATAACAGAGTGCATAAAAACAACACCACTAGAACAAAATACATGACTGCACCATTAGAGAAGTGGTCATTTTTTGCTGAGAAATGGTTTACATGTGTGGTTGAAGCCAGACAACTGCATGGAGACAAACATACATTCCATGATGCTGGTAATATGACTGCACTACCTGTTGCAAGTTTTAAGGAAATATTGTAAGGTTTTGGGATATGTGCCTATTTGCCTTGTTTGTGAGAAGATCAGTACCACTCATGGCTGTACTGTTAATACAATATGAGCAGCCATTTAGCCCAAAACCAGACATGTTAATTGACCCTTCTCATGACAAACATTTTGACTTAGCCTAATAAGCACAGGTGTACGTGATAAAAATTAATGATGGCTCCATTCCATTAAGCGTCCCACTAAGCCGTGTCAGTGAGTGAGCATGCATAATAACTGGGCAGCCATCCATATCTTTGGACAAAGCCAGGCTAGCTGTTTTCCCCTGTTTCCAGTCATTGTGCCAAGATAAGCTAAATAACTGCTTACAGTAGCTTCACAAGTACGACTGTTCACAGGAGAATGATATCAGTCTTCTTGTCTAACGCTTGGTAAGGAAATGAAAAAAGCATATTTCTCAAAATGTCAAACAATTACAACACCCATGCAAACCACATCCATAAAGCTGCCTGCTTAGTGCTTTAAGAGATATCATCATACCTGGAACATTTACACTTAGCATGATGGGGCCAGCGCTTTCAGAGGCCTTTTGCTGCCAGTGACCTTCATGACCCAACTGGTATTGCTCGATCTGGCACTTGTATGTCCCGCCATCCCCCTCATGGGCCCTCTGAATTCCTAGGTAGAAGCTGCCCTGAGTGGGTCTGGAGAGGCGAAGCCGCTCTTGCAGGCCTCGAAGACCCTGGTTCTCTGGGTAACTCAGCAGGCCCGTGTGATCAAGCTCCACCAGGGTATTCGTGATGAAAGAATCATGCCCAGTGTAGAGCCAAGAAACTTTGTTGAAAAAAGACGGACTGGATGCACCAGAGATGATGTTACACTCAAGCTCCACCTCGTCTCCCTCCTTGGCAACCAATGACTGCTCTCTCTGATCCAAACGAAGGTCATTGGCTGGAGAATGAGAGTGGGCAGGGAGAAGAAAACTAAGTCAATCAAGAACTCAAATTATTTTTAGTTTAAAGCCCCTGACACTGCCATATATTCACGACAAAATAAGCAAGAAACAAAGTAAAAGTTCAGAGGCCGCATCTTCCCAAAACAGTACTGATATTATGACTCAAGTTTTTGGTCAAATAGAAATTTACAAATGCTAAAAAGTAGTTCTCAAGTCTGAGAGGAGTTAGAGGCAGTCAAGAGGTCTCCTAAGTCACCATGGCAACAGTGTCAGTAATGTGCTGTAGGTAATCTGTCTCATCTTGTCAGTGTTTTTAAAAAACAGAATGACAATGAACTTTTAAAACCTGATTTGGATGTTAACAAGTTAATAAAATTCCAGTCGGCTCACAAATTGAAACAATGCAGTGCCGCCAGAGATGACTCCTTTGTGTTGATGAACATTTAATTTCACTTTCACTAACAGGTTGGATAGACATAGCAAGTAGGTGCATTCATGAAAAATGATGTCATCCACAGTAATGAGGCCAGCACCACCTCTTTCTCTTGGTTTAGGAGTCTACTCAGTTCCTCACTAAAAGTTGCTCACCCAAAAATGAAAATTCCTTCAGTATCTACTCTCCTTTGGGTAACTTTGGGTCCACAAAACATTTCTGGAGCTGCACAGCAAAGCAACCTTCTCCAAAACAACTGAAGAAGATCAGGACTTGTTTTAAAACCTAAAACAACAACCAAAAAAAGAAAAGAAAAAAAAGCATATAATGGCTCCATATAGCTTGCTTGGCATAATCCAAGTTGTCTCCAGAAGCCCTGAGATCCCAAATTGAAAATACGTTATTTTCACCCTTTTTTAAAGCTGAAATCTTCACTGTAGCCACTAAGCTTAAAGCGATGGCGCGCACCCCCACAGTAATTATTTCCACTTAAAAAATGTAAATAAGGTCTTTTGAAATCAATTTGGTATCTCAGGGCTTCCAGAGACTTTAATTATGCTGGAAAAGCTGTATAGAGCCATTTTATGTTTTTTAGTTTTTTCCCCCAGTTGTTTTTTTCCTCTTCAGTTGTTTAGGAGAATGTCGCAACGCTGTTTTGCTGTGAAGGTCCAGAAATGTTTTGTGTCACCCAACTTCCCATCGGCATGGGGGTGAGTAGATAATGACTGAATTTTCATTGTTGGGTCAGCTGTTCCTTTAAGACAAAACTCTTAGCTAGGAACTTTTTGTGTCATTTAAGTGGGCTCCTAGTGTCCCAGAAAAACAAATTGTTAGGGATTATTGTTGGAGAGTCACTGACTTGTACTGTAAAACTCAGCAAATTTGTTGTTTTTTTTAGGACCGTGTGGTGGTTTGATTAGGATTAATTGACAGGGCTGAAAACTGTCGACACATTTTGATTCAAATTTTGTTTAATTCTGAGTGGTGCATAGATATACATGACATTAATTTTTTTTCCACTGAGCAAATAAACAAATCTCTCATTTGAAATTGAAGTTTAACTATTCAAACTTTGGCAGAACATAATGTTATATTCATTCAGGACCTCGTTGCCTATAGAAAAATGCTTGTTGACAAAATTTGAGGTTTTCAGGTCATTTTAAAATGAAAGTGCTTCATGAAATCTGGAGAAGTTTTCAGGGAGATAAAGACACACAAACTTACCAGGCTCAATAAGTGTTAACTCCGCAGTTTTGGACACTGATGGGAGCTGATACCAATCACTTCCAGGATCTTGTAGCCACTCTACCACCTCACATATGTAGGAGCCTCCATCTGAGATCTGAGCTTGCTGAATACGCAACTCAAAAGTAGGGCCTTCTGTGCGCTTCATGCTGATTCGCTGTCTGTAGCTCAGCTCTAACTGGGGTCCAAATGTTATGAGTGCATCCCGGTCCGAGCTTAGAATTGTCTTATTTCCTGCTTGTTGCTGGAGCAGCCAGGTGACAGCATAGCGAGAGGACGCAGAGGGTTCTGAGGTAACTGAGCATTTTATTTCTATGTCAGTGTTAATATTACTTCTCAAGGCTGGGGTGGAGGTCAGAGCGAGCTTACTCACTATAGCAGAAGGAGACAAGGTTTAATATGGTGAGAAACAAAAGAAATAGACTGCATAATGCAGCTCAAAAGATGGCATGCCTTACAAATCTCAGCGGTACCTGGGTTCTGCACATTCACAGCCAGCTGGTTGGATGGAGGCAACTTTTTGTGCACATTCTCCAGGAAGACAGACACACTACACTGGTATCTTCCTGCCTCCCTGTGGCTCGCACCGTTGATAAGGAGATAGTGAATGACTTCCTTCCGTTTGTTCTCTACTTTCAGCTGGTAGCGGTGCTGGTCTCCAGACCAGCTGATGGAACCATCAGAGTACAGTGTCAGGATGTTGTCTAGGGTTGAGGCATCACGCTGCAGGCTCCAAGTCAGTGTTATTGGTACATTTAGCCCTCTGACCCGGCATATCAACTCCACATTTTCTCCCACAGTCACTATGTTGTTTCGACTTATAAGGTTCAATTTCACAAACGACTCTGCGACACAAATCCAAAACAGTCAGCAGTGGTGAGTCAGAAAGGAGAAGTTGGTGATCATACAATCATCATGCATTCAAAGCAAAAAAAACAAAACAGATGTGACTAAATTACATTTCCACAGTGCTGTTTTTCTCCACCCGCACGTATTCTCACACTTAAGGTTTGAAGTAATTCTATGTCAACACACTTTTGAGAAAATTGGTTTTTCCTCATTGTATGCAAATATATGCATTGACACACTCCAGCATTTATAGTTTGTGTCATCTCAGCAAATGCATGTTAACAAAACTTCAAGTCTAAAGCCCTGAAAGTGAACCCTGCAATAACACCCTTCAGAATAATGAAATGTTAAAAAATTATTTTTTTCCAAGAGCTTTACTCGTACTTGGGTTCAAAGTGCAAAGTTTGCAATTCAATAAAAACAGTTTCTTCTTGGAGGCATGATTGTGCACATGTCATGGCAATCTGCCAATTAGTTTTTGAAATATCTTGAGTGCAAACTTAAAATTTTGACCCGAGGTGGCCCTGCAATGGTAAAATGGAAAAGGTTCCCACATCTTCTGTGTGGCCTGAATGTACTTGGTAAGCTCAGCTCAGTAAGATCGGACGGGTAATCAAAACATTATAAATAATCTTCTCTGAACTATGAATATCCACACTTAATTTCATGGCAATCTGGTCGGCACTTGTTAAGATATCTTTCTCTGGATGAAGCTGCTGGATGGATGGATAGATGGATGGATGGATGGATGGATGGATGGATGGATGGATGGATGGATGGATGGATGGATGGATGGATGTACAGATAGATGGACAAACTGACCGTACAAAATGCAGGATTCATCATTAATTTGTCTTAAATCATTTACACAGATCGAGACATAACTTACCTGTATGAGCCACGGTCACAGTGGCAGACTGTGACTGGCTGATGATCTTGCTATTGATTTTCCATTCAGACACAGCACACTGGTAGACACCTGCATCAGAAGGTGTGACCTCATCAAGCTCTAGGGTGAAGGTGTCAATTGCTGGACGCGTTGCCGCTACTTTCCGACTCATGAACTCCACCGCTTTCTCCATAACACCCTCTTGATTTAGACTGATGACATTGGTGAACGTGCCCGTCAGTGTGGATGTTGCTTTGTGCTGCCAGGTGACGGACAGCTGACCTTTGACCCCTTGCACTTTACAGGTGAGCTTCAGCCGGTCACCTTCGTTAACACTCACAGTGTTTTGCATTTCGAGTGAGAGCCCACTCTCTGTGATTAGACAAGGTAACAGAGTGTGTTTGACAGAATAAAAATAATAATAATAATAATATAAAAAAAATAATATAATAAATTATTTAATTAATATTAACAATATTATCCTTTTTACAATCTACACTTACACGCCTCCTTTACCGGAGATAAAATTAAGAAGATAAAACGTAAAATCCAGGGTAAAAAATAAATGTCTGTGTGTCTCAGTCAGTATGGGTGCGCATGCTGACCTGTGGGTGAGATGCTGACTTGCTCGGAGCTGGAGTCCTGGGCTGCTCCCTGTGTAAAGCCACCATCCTGACCTCTGTCCTGAGGCCACGCTCTACAGATATACTCTCCTTGGTCCTCAGTTCTGACAGGCTGCAATATGAGACGGTAATCTCTGGCCCCTATCCGGACTGCCCTGAGCTCTCCTTCTTTTGCTCGCACACTGTGTTCGGGCCCCACTGACAGAATACCCGTTGGGCCCATGCGGGCCAGTTCAACACTTCCCCTGAGCCAGGCTAGAGAGAAGAACCTCTCCTCCAGGTTCTGAGTGTCTAGGTTGCAGGATAGCGATAGTTCCTGCCCCTCCTGCAGCGTCGTCGGCTGCGCCAACAGTCTCACCACCAGAGACGACGTTGCTGGCACCACCTCTACTTAAGACAAATAAAATAAATATATTAAAAAGAAATAACATACAATAATAAGACATACTGCATAATCAGTAGAATGACAGCTGTGTCTAACCTCTGGCTTTAACATTCAGGGTACTTTCCTCTGAATCCGTCTGTGCGATAGAGTACCAGGAGCGGTCAGGATCTTGGATCCACTCCTGTGCCTGGCAGTAGATCCTGCCTTGGTCTGACAGCTCCAGCTGAGCCATTTTTAGCTTGTATGTGGCGTCTCCCATTTTATCTAACCTTATGAGTCCAGCTTGGTGACGGCCTTCAAACCCCTCGCCTGGGTTCAGTGTGAAATCTCTGTCCAGGGAAATGATCGGCCGAGCGTTGTCCTCACCGTTTTTATGGAGATACCAGGCAAGAGACAAATGGGTGTGCTGGACGGTGTTGCTGGAGGCTTGGCATGTTAAAGTGAGAGCATCGCCCTCATTATAGCTCAGTGAGGTGGAGACAGGTGACGAAACACTTAGGGAGTTGTCAATCACTATGGCACCACATCAGAAACAGACACAAAGACATGAAAGGCATGCATTTCTTCAGCGATCATGGTACATTAAAAAGTATGTCTTCAAACTTAAAAGTACAATGGTGACTGATTACCTTTCACTGTTGTCTTAGCACTGTAGACTCCATCATAAACAGATTCTGAGTTGATGACAGAACAGTCAAAATCACCTTCATCACTTTTCTGTAGGCTTTGTATCTCGAAGACAACAGAGTTTGGAGACACATGTGTCAGAGCAATTTCCTTGCTCTTCACACGTTGTGAATACACAGCATAGGCGAACCTTTGGTCCCCGGTGCTGATGATGTTGATGTCAGATGTTGGATTTGCAGGCTTCTTAATACGGAATTCAAATTCTTTTCTATAGCTGTTGCTGGCAAAGCCACTGACATTGCAGGAGATGGAGAGCGGAGAGCCCGCCACACGATACAGAGGCCCAGCCTGCGCTTCAGTGTGCACTCTGGCTTCTCCTGAGTGACGACAAAACACAGATGTTGACTACTCAGTCATGTTTTAAAGGGTGCTACACTCCAGGGTCTAGCCTTTGTTTCAGTATTGCATTGATGTATAAAAGGAACCTCCGTAGCCTTCAATTTGCTATGCACACTGCAATATATAAACTGTGAGGGGTGTATTCATGATGAGTATCTCTGAGGACAAGTGCCTGCTAATAGTGGAAAAGGTCTCTTACAGGACATTGATTTTCATCCAAAATAAATAAAGTGATTATTGCTGATTTTTTCAGATTCACAACTACATCAATTAAATTGTTATTAAAAAAGTTAGAGCGAGAAAAGTTAGAGAGCCCAGAGAGTATTTAGGATTTATTAAACAAATTTAGCTAAATATGTATATTATTGTTATTTATTAGTGGTATATTCAAGATGGGCATATTGAGAGATGCACAATTATGTTTGTTATGTATTCTTGGCTCCACTTATTACCTGCTTGCTAAAAAAAAAAAAAAAGACTTTTTCTTTTACATTTATCTAAATTTATCTAAATTACGTAGATAATATTCCACCATATTTTCACCCAGCGTAATTACTCACCAGAATTCACTCGAGCTGCAGGAGCTAAATGTAGGCTACTTACCACAGTGCAGAAAAAGCCCCAGACAGAAGAGCAAATTGGCCCTCCACAAGGATCGCAGGGAACAGCTCATCCTGAACCTGGGTTAGTTCACACCAGCTGTGACCAAGTCTTTGATCAAGTCTCTATGTGTAAAAAGCTGTCTGTGCTCTTAGAGAGACACTGAAGCAATGCTTCCTGTGGGTAAGCCAGGAGGAAGTGTGAAATATTTCCTGTATGCCAGACTGTAGCCTACTTATAAATCTGTTATCATAGTCACTTTTACTTTTCAAAGATGTTCATACGCAGATGGTTTGTCTGTGTTGGAGTTTTAGAGAAAGAGCACACAAACCCACGAGCGTTCTGTAGGGTACAACCAATGTGAGTTGGGTTGGATACATCCGTGGTCGGAAAAGCCCTACTTCTCTCATTTGGTGTGCTCATTTAACCCTAAGCGTACACCTGAAATAATATCAAGTCAGAATACCGATGGTTTCTGCTTCTCTCTCTGTTGCAGGCAGATGATGCACTCTATTGGCGTCTTCACAGATTGACACCCCCTGCAAAGTTTCTGGCCCTGGAATGAATCACTCGTATACCACCCATTTTTAAAAAACGTATATTTCAGAGTAAAATATGTTGGCTTGCTTGCTCGTTCTTGCGATGCATCAACGCGTCCGCCTTATTGGAAAGGCCCTGTAACATTTCTCTGACTTCAGAGGAAACCTCCCACTCTTACCTTTTTTATCAATAGGCCTATAATTAACTATATTGTTTCCATGGAGAAAATGACTTTTACTCTTCGTCGCCATATTGGAAAAAAAGAAAGAGAAATTTCCTTCTGAACTCTTATATTTATACCGATACTCTTTCTTTTACTGTCTGTGCAGTTTTGGCCCAGACCTCTTCTGTTCTTTGTTTACATAAAAAACGTAAAAAAGTTTACATTTCTCAACAAGTCCTTTTTTATATTCATCAATAGTTAGGTCATCACTGAAGATGCTCAGAGGAGTGTGTATTGCTGTTATAGGCTGACTGAATTATAGGCCTTTTAAAACAATGACATACTAAATAGTGCTGGAAGTGGAATCTCAATAATTTTTTTTGATAGTCACAACTTCTCAATCCAAGTGAATGCGGCACAATGAATATAAACAACCTGCTTCCAGACCTGAGTCGCTGCCCACGTCTGTGATTTGTCTGGTGATCCAAATGAATGGATGCAGTGAATGGCGTAATGTGTAATTATCAGACTAATTTACCACCAAAAAAAAGGCAACCTCACTTGTTACTTTATTAGTATCCAACCAAGACACCAAGATTAAACCATTTATAACCAACATACAGCAGATGTGGACACCTACAGTATAATAAACCGAGAGGCTTGTTGGCTGGATGATGGAAAAACAGTGTATTTGGACAATTAAACATAGAAACTGCAAGTTAATACAAAAATGGTCAAACTGGAAATATAGGAAACATGAGACAGGATGTTAGTGATGTGTACATGTAATAGTTTCTATTCTGTATTCACGACACCCCACCTTTTACACAGAACAGTTGATGGCCCTGCTGCATGGATCTGGATCTGACGATGAGTGGTCTCTGCCTCTTTAGTAAATAGGCTATTGTCGACTCTGTGAGTCATGAGGGTTCCACTAACTTTGAGTATCAAGCGTATCAGCCATGTGTGTGTGGGATCCAACCACAATGTCTGTATTTTTGGGGTGAATATACTTTACAGTAAAATAAGCCCATATTTAATTTTGAACACAGGTCGTTTGTAGTTCTTTAATTATCATCTGTTAAAGCTGAACTAACCCAACTTAATAAACAGCTATTCTATCATAAAGTCTCAATTATTGCATATTAAGTTGTGTCCAATGTGGCGGTGACATTGACGTATAATCCAGTGGCCAATGAGGTATCTGTCTCTATATACGGTATCTATGGCTACATTTGCAATACGTCAATAATCCAATCAAACAGTGAGCCCTGGCGAGTAGTCAGAGATAAAGAGCCTGGGGTTAAATTGTGTTGCTAGGAAAACAATTTCGACAAACACTGAAACAGGAAAGTTTTGACTCATTCAGATTGTGTTTGAAGGTGTGTGTAGACCAATGAGACGATAGTGCCACTCAGTGGAGAAGATGAAAGCATACACAGCTGTGTATTAAATGCACATGTAAGCATCTAGCGTGAGCTATTGCTTTGAGTAAATAAATGCTGGAGGAATCTGATGTGTTTGTTCATAAGAGGTACAAGGGAGACATCTCTGTAGGACAGAGGTGGGTAAAACTGGAACTGTTCTTTTCTTCTATCTCTATTTTTGTTTTATTTGTCAAGGGATGTTTGAGAGAAAGATAGCCTAATATAAGATGAGAGTGATCCCAGACATTAAAAAAAAAAAAAAAAATTAGAGATGTGACCTTAAATATAATTATCTAAAATATATATAACAATACATTTGAATTCTTGAGATGATTGTGCAAATGTTTGTGCAGAAAAAATCTGGTAGTGCAACTCTGGCAGCCATGACCAAACTTGTTTATAACAGAAGCACAGCTATACAATTATAAGTATGTATATGAATTATAAAATGAAGAAATGCAGTGCTAATGATCAACTACTCCATATAAACTACATAGTAATAATACAAATAGTGAATATAAAATTAATTATGTATTGTTTTAGAGGGCAATTAAGAAAAGAAAAGCTGCAATAAAAGTCAAGCTTATTTTTTTCAAACTTTTCTCTAATTTATTTTTTCAGCCCTCTAAAAACTGTTAAAATGAAAAAAATCTGTGAAAGGAATCTCTTTGATTCAATTGCTTGCAACCCACAGAAATATGCAACTTGTGCAAAGGGGTCACAAATACTGCACGAGACACTGCAACACTTTAAAGCAGACCCGGGCATTGTACGGCCCCCGGGCCACATCCGGCCCTTTGGCCGTCCCTGACCGGTCCGCGTGAGGTCAATGGGAAATTAGGAACTAAACGTAAATAAGTGTACATCATGTACGCAATACAACTGTAATGCTTTTATTTTGAAGGCGACTGCTTTTTTTTTTTTTTA
>JBBPCS010002619.1:0-13275 GCA_037974645.1 Hollardia meadi
ACAAATAATAACACTTGTTCTTTAATATTGACTTATTTACTGTTGCTAGTCACAAAAAGAGAGAGAGAGAGAGAGAGAGAGAGAGAGAGAGAGAGACTATATTCCCAATTAATCAGGTTTGTGTTTTGTTTTTGTTTTTGTTTTTTTCCAGTTTCCAGATTAAAAAACTCAAGGCTGAACATGACCAGTAAGGATGTGAATTCCATATTTGTAACAGATCTTCATACTGTACTGGATTTTGTGTTCACGGATCTTCCATGGGGTTCCATTGTAGGGACCCTAGACTCCAATTATATTTCCCTTTCAGATTAAAAGGCGCTGTTTGAGCCACGGGCCATACCAGATGTGATAAATTAGTGTATACTTTTTCCATAATTCCTAATCTCCCTGAAATTGTGCTGAACCTACCCAAAAAGGCCAGAACAAAGATTAGCATTTTTAGAGTTCTCACCGAGGGGGAGGCTTCTGACTTAGCCAGTGGTCTGAGTGAAAGCCTGTCGCACTGTTGAACCAGAGATGGTACACAGACACATCACTGACGAAGATGCGGCTGTTACAAGGCAAGTTTTCATAATGTAACGTAACCATTTTGCTATAAAATCTAACATATCACAGAGGATCTGAAACCCTAACCCCCACCACTTGTCTTGTCACTTTTAATTACAGAAAGGTGCTGGGTATCATCAGGGAGGACTTGAAGTCGAGCCTGTATTCCAGCTTGCTGACCCACAACCTTTGGCCCCTAGGATGATGATGGGGTTCTCGGATTTCTGATCGAGAATTTGAAATTTAAATAAAATAAAACATTCATCACTTGTTCTATTATTGTTCTCTTAAAATTTTTAAATATCTTAATGCAGTAGTTAGAAAAGAAAATCTGACTGTTAACAAAGTTAACTTTTATCTTTCATACATTTGTTTTTATGACACTGTAAAATGTGACGAAATGGAAATACAAGTTGCAGTCAACAGTTCAAGGGCAATAATAATTAATCAATTTTAAGTTCATATTTCAAAGTCATTGAATATTTCTTTTCTGTAGAGCTTAACTAGTGAACAAAGAACAGGTTGGGGAGACAGACTGGGAGGTGGAGGGAGTGTCAGAAGAGGCAGCAATGCTGTAACAACATTGAGATTTAAAAGTGTTAAGAAATAAAGTTACTCAATAAACATTCTCTCAAACATTTGTTATCCCTGTGTCCAACTCTTGTTTATCCTTCATTTGAAAAATTAGAAAGCTAAGCCTATTAACAAAGGTTAACTGAGATTATTCCTCCATAATTCCAAACTGGCCTGGTGAAGTGCATTAGTCTTTAGAAACATGTCTTTTGGCTCAGTATTTTCTTCTTCTTCTTTTTTTTCTTTAGGCCAAAACCCTTCCTCTAACTTTTTTGTGTTACGCTACCTGTCTTGATAGCTGACAGTTTTCCTCTTTTTGCTGAGTTTTTTCTTGATGTGTCATCATAGTCTTTCCTTCTTGACAAAACTAGACTATTATTAATCAAACATTAACAAGCAGAACATCAATTTGCCTTTTCATGTTCTCTAGAACTTTCTGTCATGCCTTGACAATCTTGAGAATATCCTGAAGTTTCTGTATGTCTGTGATTTTTTCTTGTGACTCAGAAGATGTATCATGGCTATCAACCTCACTCTCAAAAGAGTCTTCTTATCATTTACAGTCATGCTAAAAACCTGTTCAGCCACAATACGACAGGGACCTACAAGTGTTGCTTTAGATTTTCTTTTGACGTTGTTTTCCATCCTTCCGGCTGATTTTACAATTTTATAACTGGAAGATAGGTCTCTGTCTAGCAGAGAACAGTAAGTTAATCATCTATGCAATGATTTCTTACTCCAGAAGAGAAAACTGATATTTCAGTCAATGAAAGAACCTAAAAATCAGGGCAGATCAGTGTTAAAGATCATAAAAACATTTGATAATGCAAGTGCATCTAAACACAACAGTAAACATTGTAAAACACAGTAAAAAAATAAATCATCTGAACCTTCAGGAAAATAGTCCTTTTAGTGTGGTAAGTAGAGAGCATAATAGGCAAGCCAGGCAGGATTGTGTGACTTCAGTGGAATGTGTAAATAGCACTAGGATTATTTTGCATTGAAATTATTTAGCCTTGAAAATACTTAAGCTGCAGACACTGCAATGAAGGATTCACCAACACGCTATGCTGCAATCCTAATCCCTAACACTGGGTATATGACAAAGTTTTCATTCAGTTCATTCAGTTTTGTAAATACAATTTTCTTATGTTCATTAATTAATAAATTATTATATTAAATAATAATAATTAATTCTTATTCATAAAAATATGACTTGTGCAATTATTATTCGTGATATCTACTGTTATGTGGATACACAAGCAATCAACCCTTAGTTATTCTGTATATTTTTTCAGACAGTGTGAGTACAAATACAGAAATTCTGCTCCAAACTAGGCCCAATGTTGCAATATTACAACATTTACCTAAAAACTTACTAAAACATTTTTTTTAAAAATGTACAGCGTTAAATCGATCAAATCTGATGCAGAAGGGAAAAGAGAAAGGAAAAAGGATCTGGACGGGTCCTCCATCAGTAGAGGAAGTTATTGTTTGGCAGGGGTCATGCTTCAGTCAAGCGACAACCTGAAGACAACACAGCGACCAGCAGCATCAGGAAAGTCTGGGCACAGGAAGACTATGACCTGAGAGCTCCATTACCAGTAACTTCAGTGTACAAGAAACTCAATGGAGGACATGATCTGTACAGTAAAGTTTTCGTATTGCTATTTTGTGCATTTCATGTGCACTCTATATTTTCCTTTCATTTCCTATCAATTTAGTGCTTTAGAGTTTTGGCCATTTTGAGTAGTAGGAGTCAAGTAGTATAAACATATTCTTTCACGTTCACGTTCAGGTTTTACGCACTATTTAAACCTGGTTCATTTAACACCCTGACTTTGAAGATGTGAAAGTTTTGCTAGTAAGCCTTTACTAATTGTAAACAACACAACATTTGTTTCAGTCAAACTTTATTATGGTGTTGATTACAATACAAGTTACTCAATATTCTCGACAGCATTATAAAAGGGTATCTAACATAATGTGCATGTTTGAAAAAAACATTTTAAAAGATAAATATCGCAATAATTGTCTGATACGTAGGAACTTAAACATCCAGTTACACTAACTGCATAAACAAGTTTCTTTATGAGATCAGTAGTAATATCTTGAGTTACAGTATGCTGACACAGCAACTTACAGAATAAAGTCTATTCTTGGCTGCAGTAATCACTATACACTTGATTACTTAAGTCAAGTAATTATTTCTGGGAAAGAAACATCTAGTAAACCCACTAATGTTTCACATTGTCTGTTGCTTCATATCAGACCCCCACCAATAACTTGAAAGTGTTTACATTACATACTGTGCTACATGCACATGCTAACATGTTAGCTCTAGTTCGTCAAGTCAAATACTTTTTAATTCACTGGGCTCTGTATGCTCAACATAAAAGAGTGTATGTTTAGAAAGTTTAGACATTCACACTAAACTGTAACCTAACATGTAACCTAACAGAGAGAGACATGTTAGCAGTATTTACCTGAGGAAGCGTCCTCACAACGTTACAACAAGTTACCCAAAAGTCAACACAGCGTGACGCCAACTTTACATTAGGGCTGCAACTAACAATTATTTTCATCACTAATTTAATCTGCAGATTTTCACGATTAATCAATTCTGCTATAAAATTGTGGACAAACTGCTCATCACAATTTCCCAGAGCCCAAAATGACTTCTTCTAATAATTTCTTTCTTTTCCAGCCAACAGTCCAAAATCCAAAGACTTTTCATTTTCTTAAATGACAAAAGCAGAAAAAAAAAAATCCATTTTAGAAACTGGAACCAGCCAATGACTGACATGATTATGAAAATAGCTGGCAAGTAGTTTTATTTCAACTAATTGACAAATCGTTGCAGCTCTACTTTACATTCCATATTCTCTGGCTTTATTTAGCTTCCAAAGAGTAGCTAACTTTGAATGAGTTAATACAGTACAAACAGCAAAAGGAAAATTTTGATTGTTGGCAAATTCTTTAATCCCGCACTTCTTAGTAACAATATTTTGACGAACACGAAATACGGCCAAATGACCTCAATATACCATAATGCATTAGCTTACCTTCTTGGTTTAAACTTGCAGGGTGGGACTATGTATGAAAGAATGTCCGTTACCTACAAGCTCATGCCAAATGAGCTCACACAATGCTAATGAAGCCTATCACTGCCAGATAAATCTCTCTGTACTACACCGTATACCAGAGTTGTAACATATTGAGTCTGTGGTGGCTTTTCTGCAGTGGCTCACTGGCGAAATATAAAATGTTAATGAAATGCAAGATGCTGCTGATTAGTCAAGCAGCTAAATTAGCTGCTTAAGAAGAGATACAGTTTTTCTGCCAATCGTGCATGCATCTGCGCAATCACACATTGTATCATCCTCTCATTGATTAACACTGCAATAAAATAATAACTGATTTATTTTCATTACCATTTTGTTTGATTAAAACCAGTAATGTGTCATCGTATGGTGTCAAAGATTTACTCTATTTAATTTTTGTTTTCTTGTTGTGAAACACTTTTTGTCATAGCTAATTACACATATGTTGTGTGCA
Organism: Hollardia meadi; assembly: GCA_037974645.1. Taxonomy (NCBI): domain Eukaryota; kingdom Metazoa; phylum Chordata; class Actinopteri; order Tetraodontiformes; family Triacanthodidae; genus Hollardia; species Hollardia meadi. Next base: position 4,678 of record JBBPCS010002619.1, read on the forward strand.
ATCTACATAGAGCTGTACCCTGAGATTTGTGTGCAACAACATGACATACATGTCAGAATCTAAGGTCCCTTTTCTGCTCAGTTAAAAACCATATTTCCTGTGTCTCTCAGTCAAGCCAACATAGTGATGGCAGGCGTAAGAATGAAGCACAGATGGGGCTTTCACAACATTAGATCCTTTTCTTGGATTGGATCTGGAAATCTTCTTATACCCTGCTGTCCCTCAAAGCAGAATATTAAACGTGTCTGTTTTTTCACCTTATTGTGTGAAAAATAAAGCTCAAGAAGGCAGAGCAGCTTGAAGCACTTGTTTTCTGAGCCAGAAAAATCCTGCCTGGTTTCCACACCAGTTTTCTTTGTTTGTTTAAAAAAAAAAAACTATCTATAAATAAGGCAAAGGTGAAAACTCAGACCTGCGTGGGACACTCTTTAACTGCAGTGCTGATGTCATTTTTCCTCAGAGGGTCAGATCTTTAATGGGATGTCTCTGCAGAGGGATGTAAGGGAAAAATCCTGCTGACATTTAAACTTTTTACTGCTAGTTTATTTCCCTAGTTGCTGTAATATCTTATAGCACAATGCTGCCATAGCCTAGAGCATATAAAATCAGCTGTCTGTGCCCACAAATAACACAACTTTAAGGTAATTTTACTTCCTAGGGAGCAGTGAGTGAACAAGCATGATTTGAGGAAAATTAGCTTGGGTACTCCATTAAATGGCATAAAGAATAAAGAAGAATGTAAAGATATATAGAATGTTAAGTGCTTCTTCTGACTAACCTGAAACTGTCTCATACTTATCTGTGGTGAAAGCAAAAAGATAAACAATGGTTTTTATGGTTGTACTTCAACATGGTTGAGGTAAAAATCTTGCTACATTTTAAACCAGCTTCACTTCTTTTTAATAAGACTGTACATTCACAGACATTTGAAAGTACAATTCTTAATGCACAGCGAAGCTAACTTTGCCTTATGAGGAAATAAATCACAGGGAGTGTAAAACGTACTCAGAAACGAAGTTAAAGCAGTTGGTCTCAAACTTTTTTGGGTCAGCCCCAAACCAATCTTTGTTAAAACGCATCGCTACCGACGAGCGCAGCGCAGGAACATCACCACCAGCTCCGGTTTAAAAACTCTGGTACACAGCAGCACGGTTGTCAGCATAATCAGCATTGAGTGAACTTTTGTCCTGTACTCCAGGTTTAAGTATTAAGGTAAACTTTTTAAATTTAAATTTCGATTTGAAGCCCTTTTTGAATGCAAAAATTGAAGGCAAATGAGAGACTTGAATTTATACAATCAGTTCATAGAGATTAAAATGACTGTTTTGCCTTCATAGTTCGCTGCTGTAACATTAGCAGCTTTTGTCATCTTCTGATCTAATGAACGATCCTTGCACAATGCCCAATCAGCATGGGTATGGGCCGGTTCATTTCCCATGGATAGGGATTTCAGTTTCATCCATCTTTGCCTGACAACAGATGGTGAGTATTAAATTGTTAATTTTAAATGCTGCAAAAAACCCAAGAGCTTTTACATTTCCAAACAGGAAATCGGTGTCAACCGATTTCTGATCTGGACGGACTCTGGTAACACCAGTTGGCCCCAATCAAATTGTAATGGAGGTGATTTGCACTGAAAGGACCATCTACATCCTGCCAGAGCAAATGAACAGATGTGAAACCTGGAGCTCCCCTACAATGTCCATTCATTACACACATTGTGGTGACCCAGGGCTCTATACTTTGCTAACTTTTCCCCCCCAAGGAGTTCATACGCTCCTATTGTTTGGGGTTGAAAGGTTGAATATTTTTTTTTGAATAAAATAAAAAAATGTTGAAATGAGGCCAAAAACTAAATGATTAGGATTAAAATGATACAAATTTCTCTTGTTCTCAAGGCAAAATGGAGTTATGTTCAGGAGAAATGGTTAATATGAGGCTAAGTAATGTTATGCAGAGTCCCAACTGGAACATTATTAGCTCACAAACATGAATACAAGTTTTCAGGACATTATGGAATCTGGTTGGCGTGCTGAGGGTCTTGATAATGTAAAATATGTTCTGACTGCAGCTGCAGCAGTATAGCAGTAGGACCCTTCCATGATTATCACCTTTTGTGGTTTGGTAATTCTTGTCTTTTGAAGCTTAAAATCTTTGACTTTTGCATTTGGACTGCTACTATCATGTGCCACGCAACAGTTGGAAAAGAAGATAATTACATATATCAGTGCAACAACAACACAATTCCAGGCCTACAGGCTTTAACTTCTCTGAGAAATTATGATGGAGAAAATTACATTTCATGACCTCCTGAAGTGAAATAACAGTCCTCCCATCCACACCGAGCTGACATGTTAATACCTCCTACTGCCTGAAAATACTGTTGGAGCCTCCACTTTAAAAGAGATCAATTATTGCCTCACAGTTGTATGCCTCCACCAACCAGTCAAGTTCCAGTATACATCCATGTCTGTCCAGACTAGTGAAGACTTTGATGAAATTTAATAAAAGGTATTGAGTGTATTTTTGACATAAATGAAGTTATCACTATATTGACATGTATGATATGAGGGTACAGAGGACTGAGAGAGCTCCTGGGGCCGGTATTTCAAAATTATGTCACAGGATTATATTGGTTGGATCGGATTAAACTCTGAGCTGATTTGAAAATTGGGTATTTCAAAGCAGATTCAAAGATTTCTGATCCTGAAGATTTGGATTGAGATTTGATAATCCAATCCTGCCTTTAATCCAGATAAAATGCTGATGTGAAGTATTTTTGAAATTTCAGGCAGAGATCCGGATCAATTTGATGCCAAAATTCAGGATCATTTGGATCCCATCTAAGAGGTGGATTTGAGGTAGATTGACAAGTATCAGAGGCTTCACTTCTCCCAAATATTGTTACCCAAGATGTTCTTTTAAAATCTAAATTACATATGATTTGTTTCTGTATTTTCTATTATGGCCTTGTAAAGTACTTTCCGACTAAATGGCGCTATAAAAATACAATGTATTTACTTTTACTTGAATTGAATGTGCCCTTAAATGTGAAAGTGTTTTAGTTCTAACAGAACCAAGTCATTTGAGAAATGTAAAGCACTGCAAAATATGCCACATTTCTTCCTGTCCAGTACCTGTGTGTAACAAAGTGTAACAAATACAGATACAGCATTTCTTAAAGTCTAGTCTCACTTGAACATTGTAACTTGTTTGTAGTAAAAACATCCAATGTTTCCATAGGAGACAACAGGAAAGAGAGGTCCAAGCAAGGTTTTAATTGTGCTTTTAATATTTTAACTAAGCAAAACGTCAACAAAGAAGTACACAACAAAAAATGACAACTTAAAAAAAATCTGTCCACCAACTAACAATTTCGATAAATTAACAGAGCACAGTCAGCTTCAGCTGCTCCTCAGTGAGGAGCAATTGTTTCTCTGCCCTCTCCAGTCCCAGTCTCTATTTTCAGCAGCTTTGCATAGGAGTTCTCGTTGTCAGCACTCTGCTACTTTCACTGTTGCACCAGCTCTGGCCCTCTTACCTCCTCCAAAGCTGGGGTATGAGGTTAGCTTATCTTAATCACATTGTCAGTAATCCACAATAGCTAGAAAAATAAAATTGATAGTATATAAAGTATGATATCATCAACTACAACACAGCAGCCTACCGAAAACCTGCAAACTCGTGCACACCTACCGAAAACCACATTATGTTTTCAAAGTGTTGCTTTAGTCTGTACACACTAGCTACTAATGGAAAGTCGCCAAGCACATAATAACGTTAGCTAGCTTGGTGGCTGATGTTAGCTTCAGTGCAGATAAATCATGGATTCCAACACTTTCAACAGGTTGGTGTTTATTTCAAAAGTCAATATATGATGTTATGTGATGTGTGAAAAGTTGAACCACGGACCACCACATACATTAAAAAAAACCTGCTATCGCGCTAGCCTGTTAAGTACTTAGCACAGAAGTAAACAGAGCAAAGTTAGCTAGCGTTAGCATGATGCCGGCTTGATTTGCAATCGTCATGCCCTCGTTTTAACAATGTGACTATTCAAGTAGCTGGCTTACATGACATGTTTGCTGCCATCTTACAAATGCTACATTGGGCAAAAATATACTTACATTTGGATGTGAATGCTGTGCTACCAACTGCTCCCTTCGTGACATGGTCCGCCATGTTTTGTTTTGTCCCAGGGGGTGAGACTTTAGATTTGAAAATCCCTATCTGGACATATCAGGATCATTGTGTTCCGTAATAAAAGTTTTGAAATACCCGGACAATGTGAATCATCTTATTTTTTTTTCTTATTTTTTTTTTTGAATACTTTATTTAGAAGTTTTCAATTATGCAAGAAAAGTACAACTTATTCCCACTAAAAACTCAATGAAATACACAGTTAACAAAAAAAAAACTATGAGGTAAAAGAATAACAACAGTAACTAACTAAATAAAATAAAATAAATAATGGTGATAAAAAAATAATAATAATGTAATTAATTTTTTAAAAAGTAAAGAAAAAAAGGGAAACAAACAAATACACATTTATAACATTGCGACACACTTGTCACTAAGATATCTCAACCATTGTACCTGGACGTTAGTATTGGTATTCAATGGAACCAGTTCAAAGGTTACTGCGAGTCCACAGCTGATAAAGGTAATGATTCTATATATTCAATAAAAGGCTGCCAGATCTTTAAAAAAGCATCATATGTGTTTTTCATGACATAGGTGATCTTCTCTAAGGGCAAACAGTTCGTCATTTCTGATATCCATTTTGATGTAGAGAGGGGGGAATCTGACTTCCAGGTTAATGCGACGCACTTTCTGGAAACAGCAATAAGCTATATCAATAAATTTTTTGGAACTCTGACTTAGTTTCAAGTTTGTTACGTTTCCTAGCAGACAGAGTTCTGGGTCTAATGGAATTGGTGTATCCATGGTTTTAGTCAGTGTGTCACATACATCATACCAAAATGTAGTAACTTTAGTACATTGCCATATGCAGTGTAACATGGTACCCTCAGCAATGCTGCATCTGAAACAGACATGTGAAATTGTAGGTTTATACCAGTGTAATTTTTGAGGGGTGAGGTAAAGTTGATGAAGGTAGTTGTAGTTTAAATCTGGCATTCACAGTGGTGAATAAGCTGTTCTGACATAAATTAGACAATAGGTCTTCATCTATGGTAATGCCCAGGTCAGATTCCCACCTCTCTCTTGATTGGTGTATGTTTTGTTTTGGACATTCCTACATCATTGTTGAATACACCTTGCTAATAAATTGCCTTGAACCTTTGTTATTGTGAAATATTTCCTCCACCTTTGTCAGGTCAGATGTGAATGTGAATCATCTTGATCCGTGACTGAGAAGAGGGAGATTTCATTATCTGGGTCATTCTGTTCCAGATTACAAGTTTTGAAATAGTGGCCCCTAAAGAAAAACAAATCACCTTGTGGTGGACTACTGCTGTGTGTAATCAGTAATTTCATTAATAGAAACAAAAACAGTCAAATTTCTTGTATGTTTTCACATGCTTTGTAAATCTGATTCTGATAGAACACAAAGTTGTAGCCATGACAGGTAAATGCTTCAGATATGGATGTTGCTGCAAAGGAGCTTCAAATTCTAAAACATTGATGCTTCACATGTTCAACCTGGCAGCACAGAAGATCTATACAATCAGCAAAGTTTCAAGGTGGGCACCCAAGATTAGTGTCACCAATTCAGTATGTGACCATATGTGAAATATGGTCACAATCTCCCCCTCTGTCTCTGAGTTATGGTGTTGAATAATAGCCTGAAAATGGCAATGGCAATTTCATTTATATAGCACATTTCATCACAAGTAAACTGAATGTGCTTTTCATTGAAAGACAGCATTTTAAAACCCCGACGGAATAATGAGAACATATAGCATGAACCTAAATATAAAATGATCAAAATAAATAAAGAAATCTGGACATGAGTAAAAGAAGAAACATCAACGCAATTAACCGAAACCACACAAAAACACACACAGTAAGAGATACAGTAATCAACCATAGGCCTGAGAGAAGAGGTAAGCTTTGTGTTTGTTTTTTTGAAAGAAGCCACAGTTGTGAGGGACCTCAGATCAGCAGGCAGTTTATTCCAAAGAACAGGACCACAGTAACTAAAGGCACCCTCACCGACCCTGGATCTAATTCTAGGTACAGTTAAAAGATCCACCTGATGACCTGAGGGACCTGATTAGTTTATAGCCAGTGAGCAAGTCAGAGATGTACTGAGGAGCCAAACCATTAGGTGCCTTAAAGACTGCTAACTACACTGAAGGTGATTCTGTATTGTACCGGAAGCCAATGGAGTGATTTCAGTACTGGAGTAATATGTTCAAATGTTCATGTACGTGTTAGCACTCCTGGAGCCGTCCTATTGATTGTTTGGATAATCCTGAAAATATGGCATTACAGTAGTCTAATCTGCTACAGATTAATGCATGAACCAGCTTCTCAGAGTCAGTTTGAGATGTGAAAGCTGTGAGTTTTGATATATTTTTCAAGTGATAAAACGCTCTCCTGGTGATATTGGTAATGTGATTATCAAAATGGAGATCTGCATCCAAAATAAGACATGCTCACTGTGCAAGTGAGAGGAGATCTCATGTCTCTGCTTTTTAGGACCAACTATTAGTATCTCAGTCTTGTCAGTATTCAGCGAAGTTTAAGGACATCCAACAGTTAATATATTTGATACAGTTTACTAGTTTGTTAACAGGACTGAGATCACCTGAGGAAAGTGAAATGTACAACTGTGTGTCATCAGCATATGAATGATAGGATATATTATGTTTCTTTATGATAATAGAATAGTATATAATAGAATAAAAGATTGAAAAGCAACGGTGCAAGAACTGACCGTGGTCTCTGCCTATTTAAAACTACCAATTGAAACATAAAAGCTCCTGTCCAATAAGTAAGATGAAAACCAATTAAGGACAGGGCCATCTAAGCCAACTGAATCATGTAGCCTTTGAATTAAAATGTTATGATTAACAGTGTCAAAGACAGCGGTGAGATCAAGCAATACTAAAATGGAGATTCTGCTTGAGTCACTGTTGATGTGAAGATCATTGATTACTCTTATGAGGGCTGTTTCTTTGCTGTGATTGGCTCTGAAACCAGATTGGTTTGTATCATAAATATTGTCAGTTGAAATATAGGAATTAATATAGGATACTTTTTCTTGAAAGTCATCACATTTGGTTGTAGAGTGAAACTCAAGAGAATAGATTTTGAGGGATTAATAAATTTGTCTATTGAAGACGATAGGAATGCAGCATTATTCTGGTTATTATGTATCTTTTGTGAGGTTACAGTGACTTTAACCTTTGACCACCATATTTCAGTGAGTTCATCCTTGAGTCCAAGTGGTCGTTTGTGCCTGATGTAATGAAATTCCTCAAGGCATTCCTGAGATATTGCATCAATGAGATTAAGATGGGAACTCAAAAATGTAATGCCATGACTGTCACCAGCGCAGAGGCATTAGAATTGGGAGCAGAGATATCATGTTAAAGCTATTTTGTAGTAGTATAGAATGAGGCTAATATTGACACTGAAATCGTACTGCCAGCATGCAATTCTTTGGAGCAGCTGCAGGCTGTGAGACAGCAGATTACACTCCTGGGGCTCCCTTTCTATCTTTGAGACAGACCACAGTCCCTCCTGACTGGACTTCTCCAGATGAAAACACAGCCACCACATAAATGGTCTCAAGTTCAGCATCTCTTCATTTGAAGCAGCTGAATCATTAAATAGTTTCTTCAGTCACTGCAGCAGTGTAATGTCTGTGTTAATAACATCTCTCACTCACAGTGGCTTATCTCCATTGAAATGGTCCAGAGCACAGATGAGTCATGATTCCTGTTCCTTGGTGTGTTTTTTTGTTGTTTTTTTTAAAGCCATCATGCTGTTGACTGCTGTTTTATGATAGACTGCTGCTGCTGTGTAATGAAATTTAAGCAAAACCTGATTATAGTGGTAACTTTTACAATAAAGAGCTCTATAATGTCTGGTTTATTTCTTTATCTGACCTATAAACTTCAGAATAAGTTTAACAATTAAAAATAATAAGTTAGCAGGATGCTTAGAAAGGATAAATATCAGGTTAAGGGTTTAAATTTACATTGTACAATAACACACATGACTTTAGAAATAAATGAATTGATATTTAATTGTTTTCAGGCAAAAAAAAAAAGACCATAATTTAGAGATATAATGTTGAACAAGTACATTATAAACACATTTATTTAAAAAACAGTATAGTTTTGTATTTTAAACAAGAAAATTGTTAAGAATTGTTTGGGGGCTAGTCAAATTTTTCTTAGACGGACTGCTTTGTTTGTTAGTTACTGCAAACAAAGGTTTGACAAATGTAAAAACGCATCCTTCAACATGAGACTGAACTCAGCTCACTGTGCCAAGTCATTTTTCCGTAAATGGCGGATTCCCATCAAATAGCTGCATTGAAATATTTGATTTTATAGCATCATTATGCAAGTCCTTGTTGACTGCTGACCGGGGGGGGGGGGGGGGGGGGGGGGTGGTTTT